>JAJIYU010017200.1:0-11786 GCA_030144865.1 Tinospora cordifolia | reverse complement strand
CTTCCGGTCTTAACTACAACCCAAAACCAAATAAATGTTTGAAACGCCTAATGTTTGAAAGTGCTTGTAATGTTTTGGATTGGGTCTGTATAATGCATGCGATGTGTAGGGGTGATCCACTAGGCTTTCGAGCTCACCCATTATATTTTTCAGGTACATTTGGACGTAGGACCTATTGACCACGCCAGAAGACCCGCACTATGATGTGGACACCTCATGAGGAAGTCGTCCGGGATAGTTTACTGAAAGGTTGAGCTTTATGTATTTCATTGAAATTGTTTTCATATAATTATGTTGTTTTAATACAATTATTTTATCTTTAAATGACTTTATTTATTTGATGATTACAGTCTAAATGAATGATTTTAAGGATTCTGTTGCAATATTGATAAGTTTTGTTGAATTATCCTGTAAATATTTTAGAACCCTTCGATTTCACAAATGATTACTAAAATATTGACTTAAGAGCAAACATAAGTTGAACTGTATTTTAAAGAGAAAGATTTTGACAGAAAAGAACCTTGCATAGCATCTCGGTTTTCATCGGGCAACGATCCACACGTGCAACAACACGTGAAAAGAGGTCCGGTTGAAAATTGGGGTGTTACACACCCGTACAATGGCACAAGTGTCTCAATCTCCATGACTATAGATGTCCCACCATGTTTAACCAAATCCTTTAGTTAAAAATAGCGCGATAGTGCACCCAAGGACGTATTCTGAAGTTGACATGAACCCCACCACATTGAACCACCCCATCCGAGTACAATACAATGAGTACAAGTTCAACCAAAAGATTCCTCTATACCCCCAAATCTCTATGCAATCCATCCCATAGAGAGACGAGAGATACAAGCTCCTCCCAAACTCTGGTCCTGACCAAACAAGTGTGTGTTCATTCACATTATTAGTCTCTAACCTAAACCCTAAAGTCTTTTAAGTTATTAATGGCCCACTATGCCTTTTAAGCAACATTCGATCTCACCTAGACCTAGTGTTTCCATGTAATGCATCGTTGACTTAGTGAACTTCATGGCTAAGTGATACCATCAGTTTCAAGCCTTGGACCTTTCCCAAGTAGTGCTCAACTCGCAAGGCCAACTACTAGTACTTACGCCACCCAAGACATTTCCCGAGTAATGCTCAACCTGCAGGGTCAACTACCAGTAATTAAGCTACACCTACAACTGTGAACTCGAACACAATGGCATCACCCAAGTTTCTTTTCTATACTTCTAACCACCTAATTGACCCCTATCCATTTTATACAATTATTTCTTGTGATACCATCAATTTCAAGTACTGTCATCTTGGACCTTTCTAGAATAATAATGCAATCTTCTAGGACCTTTAGTCAGCATAAAGATCAACCCTCTGCTACATAGCTCCAAAGAAGAAGATCTAACCAGATCAGCACTTCAGGGATCTTTATCCCGAGAAAAGGTCAACTATCAGAGATTACTACCTGTACTCATGTCATATCAATAGTAGTACTCAAGTATGTTGGTACTAATATCGTCAAATGTTTTTCAACATTAAGTTCAAAACTCATTTCTAGTGAAAAACCAAATTTGGTAAAACCATTTTTAGTGAAAAACAGGCAATAATTTCAAAACCATGTAATCCTTAGATTGAATACGGAGATAACACTAATCAGCCATTACTATGTAGTCTGGAAGTAACTTTATTATGCCTCTATTCTAATCTGGGGCTCTACATTCCAAGTGTTAATTCTGCAGAGAACTTAACAACAGCTCTAACTCTATGATATCAATCTGAATCCATTCCCAGCGAGTTACTACCATAGCTTTGATACCACTTTGGTATCAGAGTAACCATATTTTCCCAATGACCTACAGCTTGTAGCTTTGATGCCACTTTGTGACACTTGATCTCAACTTTGGATCCCCTAGAATGAATCATTGGGTAACCTTCCCCAAAGTCATAGTAGTCAAATTTCTTTTCTCTTGTTCACGTTTCCACCTGTATGCAAACCTGTATGTACTTCTGAAATAAATAGTTTAAATAATTCAATGCAGTGGAACAAATCTAAATAATGGAAATGAAATATCCTATGTGTACTTCAAATATGAAAGTCCTTTTCAAAGTCCCAAAGTATAAAATAAAGATAGAAATATGAGTTGCAACAAAAATAGGTGTTTGTCCTGTTTAATAATTACATCAAAATACATTTCAAAACAAAATAGAGTTAACCTCCTAGAGGTTCTTCATGTAAAGGTTTAAAACCTATGAAATCAATGCTTATGACTCTAGTGGGTACCTAAAAATATAAAGTAAGTGAGCTCAAAAGCCCAAAGGATCATTCCTACACATCACAAGTATTATATAGATCAAAATTCAAAACATTACAAACACTTTCACACATTAGGCATTTCGATGATTTAATTGTTTTGTTGTACTCTAAAATTGGAAGAGCCACTCTCGGTATTTCGCTGTGGTACAAGAAAGAAAACATTCAATATCAATCAATATCAATGTGGTGCACCCTGCATATCGTCAATCCAATATGGTGCGCTCCGCAAACCATCGTAACCACATTCTAAGAAAGAAGTAAACTCTATAGTATAATACTAATTTTCAAAGACAAATCAGCCGTCGCAGGCATCTTACCTAGGTGGTGATACCTACGATGCGTGTTCAGTAACAGTGTTGTAGGTGCTACATGGTATTGGGGTTCGTCCATCGCACCAGTACGTTTAATTCTTAATAATACTTTAATCTTCTTTTAGTGTCACAAGCAATTTGATTTTCACACCACACAGCATGAACAATATAGTGGATAAAATAAACACTCAGTAGTTTTGCAATGTTTCCATCATCGATTGTAAAGGAAAACATTTACAGTGGATTATGATATCAAATATTTCAATCATTAAACATAATGGAAAGCGTTTAATTAGATATTAGGATATCATAACATCACTCCAATCAAATCCACAAAATATTCTTAACATGCATCTAAAATTCCTAAAGCTACCAAACATCATGTTTTGAATTTAAAATCTATATAATACGGGTGAGCAAGAAAATCTCGCCACTTGAGATTTTCTCAGATTTCCTTTACCTCCTTTTGTCGCTAGGATTCGTTCCAAAAATATAAATCTGCAATCGACAATCATCATGATAAATCTTTTTAACTTAAACTATTTAAGGATTCCTTTAAATTATTATTTTCCATTCATCAAGACTATTTGAAGATAAGATTTCATAGTTAACGTCTCAACAAATTAAATTAAAGATCATCGAATCTCCACAACCCCTTGAACTTCGATAACAATATTCAAAACATCCATCAAATAATCTATTTATCACAAATAAAGTACACCAAAGAGAAATAAGAATTAAGAACTCAAACCTTTTAGATAAAATCTCCAAAATTCACTATTTTTTGCTTTGGAGTTTTTTGATTAATTCAACCTATTGTTTGCATTCCAAAAATTTAAAAAAAAAAATCTACTCAAACTAATGATATCTCAAAAATTTAAGAAAATAAATTTTACTTACATTTTCAACCTCTAAAATTTTGTCCCAAAACCTTTTAAATTAGGTTCCAAATGCCACAATCCCATAACAATATAAAAGTATGCATAAATAAAGTAGAATTATAACTACGCAAAAATCTTTTGATAAAAGATTTCCAAACATCCAACTCCTATATATCTACTTTATTCTAAAATAGAAACTCTCCCACATTATTATTTTCATCAAACCCTAAATCAAAATTTCAATTTCCATTTACATCTATTCCAAAATAACCACCATCATCTATCATTACTTCTAAAAGAAGTAGATTTAGAATATCAAACCTCCAACAATCGTTCCAAAACTTCCAATTTTTGCTCCAAAAATTCTTGAGTATTCAAACCTATTCTTTGTATGCCGTATAATCCAAATAATTCATTCAAGACTAACTATAGTCTCAAAATTAAAGAAAATATATTTTTATACCTTCTAAATTATTTAGGACTTTGCTCCAAACCTATTTGGCAAAGCTTCAAGTTTTCCAAATCTGTATCAATCTGCCAAATAATTTCTAATCTTTCAAAACTAGCAATAGAACCATTTAAGTCTGTATTTAGGGAAGAAATTTAAGCTCTATACCTTCTCACGCTGAAAATCCCCTTTTCGTTCTTCGTCGAAGAAAGTTTTTCAATGCCCTAGTCTGTTGCAAAATCCAAATACCAAAATCTATTATCAGATTTCTGCAAAATAAAGGTGGTAAAAGATGCATTCATTAGGGAAAACATGCTCACCATGTTCCAAATGGTTTTGAACATTGAAACCCCCTTTCGCGACTTGTTCCTCATGGACCTAGGGCATTATTATGCTTAGATTTGCCCAAGATGAAAACCATCTTCGTTACTGTTCGTCCTTCATGCAAGAAACACATCAGCGAGGGCTTTGTTATTCACGCTCAAATTGCACAAGAGCTTCCTCGTTTTTCTTCTTCACGGACCAACAGCAATGCACCAACAGATTTTGTTCTTCTCTGTTTGCAATTGACACCAATAACCTTCATCTTATTCATTCTCTCATTCGTGATTCACAGCAGCAGCAACTAGCAGTTTCTTGTTTCGTTCTTCCTCATGTACGAACCAGCTAAGGTGTCTCTTTTCGGTTCTTCTTCTTCATTTGACAGTAGCAGCAACAATCAACAATGGCTAGTTTTGTTCAAAGTTTCAGCTTCGTATTTATCTTCATCTTCAATCCTAGAACACACCAGCAGCATGCATGCAAAAAAATCATGATTTAGGACATCGTTCTTCACGGTTTCGTGCCCAGAAGTCCATCACAGAGCAAACCCCTCTTGAATAATCTTTCGTGTGTGAAAACACAACTCAACACACAATCACGATCTTGATTTTCTTCTTCAATGCAGATTTATGGTTTCTTCTTCTTTCCTATCTGCCCAAATCACAACTCCATCCATGTTTCTTCTTTTTTCCTCCTTTGTTTGTGATTCACAGCCAGCTTCAATTTTCTTTCTTCATTTTTTGGTTTGATCTTCACATCCAAAACCAAAATCAAAGCCCTAAATCAAGAATCTAGATTCTTCTTCTTTCTTCTGTTTGATCGTCAAGCCCAAAACCACAAACCCCAAACCAATAAATAATCCAAATTCTTTGTCGTTCCTCTATTTCCTTTGCCTAAACTGTGAAGTTCTTCTTCACAATTCTAGATTCCTCTTTTTTTTTTCAGCTACCCTTTGTTCTTGCCCTAAAGTTTGAAAAGCAAGTGTTTCATTTTTTTTCTTTTGGTTTTTGTCCTAAACTTGAAAAACAAGCTTTTATTTTTTTTAATTTTTTAATCGTCCAATAATTAATTTATATCTCAAACCACTCTTTGATTTTAATCCACCAATATTTCAATCAACCAATATTTAATTTAATTTCTCAAGCCAATCTTTGATTTTAATCTACCAATATTGGATTTTTATTTCCAACCATAGTCTATGCATATATTTAAATAAAACATGATTTTAATGCATTTATTTCTTGATTAATTGATTTTGTATTTTTGTTGTCAACGTGTACACAAACATCATATTATCTTATGTTTTTACTTATTTTCTTTTTTTTGGGATGTGTACACATTCGTGAGATTCTGGGGTATTACATTTTGATTGAAATAAATTTTTGGAGATTGAAATCTTAAATTTGGAGGGTTCTTGAACTGAAAATTAGGGCTTAACTGTAATACCTTAAATTTTTCAAATGCATACACATCAAAAATGGATTTTTAAAAATATGAAAAAAATGTAAAATGTTTGAAAACATGTTTTAAATGGTTATTATATGGTATGGTATAAAAATAAAATAACTCGAAATGTTAGATAAGGGAAAAGAACAACGAAAAACAAAACATCATACTGTTGATCGTGGTCACTGAAGGCCGATCGCGATAATCAGTGAAAAATCACGAAAAAAATTAGGTCACATGGGTGACTGTGGTCCATAAAGTGCCGACCGCGGTAATTGCGTGAGATTTAAAAAAATTCAAGCCCGTGATTCGTCATTTCACGCATAGATTTTTCCAAATTGTTCCAAAGATTCCGAGAGATGGTCCAAAGCTGATTCAAGGAGGATCTAAAGGTCTAAGGTAAGAATCTGAACCTCTAAATCATTTCAGTTTCAACTCTGCATATTCATTAAGATTCAGTATCCAAAAATGAGGGTTTGAGGGTTTTGATGTAGAAGACTATTCAAAACCATATAAGCTCGGATCTTCCTTCTAAACCAAGAGTTTATCGATTTAGAATTGAATTCTGAAAGTTTTAACTGTTCAATTATAGTTTTTGACGAATTATGAAAAGTTTCATCTATCTGGAGGGTTTTTGTAGGTGTAAATCCTTTGATAGGTAACAACTCTCTATCCACTCATGGTTTGAAGTAGTCACTAGTTTTAAATAGGTTCTATTTTGAATTTGGAAGGAAATGAATGTAGTTTTGCATATCAATATGGTGAAATGGGAAATCTAAAATTTTGGGGAAAAAACCCTTTATTTGGAATTTGATAAGAATGATTTAGATTGGATAACTGTGATGGTTATTGATGTAGTTTGGGGATTTTGAGAGATTTGGAGAATTGAATTTGAAAATGTGGATTTCAGATTGACTAGTGGTGAGTGTCAAGAAGCGGCGCAAAGGGTTGATCCGACATATCCAGGTGGGCGGGACTTCCTTGCTCATTAGTATTATGCTGACTTAGGATATGAAATATGAAGGTTGTTTACATTCTTGTACTTAGTATCATGCTAGGAATGTGTGAACTAATTGGAATGGTTGCCATGACATCATAATGTCCGGTTATGTGCTTTCTAGAGTTATGGATTACGTAAATGTCTATTGAATGATTTATATGATCTAGTTTGCATAGGTTAGTATATATTATGCTGTATGGTTTGAAAATCTTGTTTGGAAAACTAAAGAAGATTAATGGTTTATTAAAAACTCCACGTACCGAGGCGATGGACGGTCCGCTGGTGCATCACTTAGATTATGATTAGGGTGCAGTCAGGGCGTCATCGTGGGTATTTCCAAACTGGCCCAAACTGCGATGGCTGTGTGATCCTCAGATTTGGGAGATCATAATAGTTTCTATATGATTTCCATATCTTCATGGATCATGGTCTCAGAGGTAGACTTCTATTTGATAAAGATGTAAGTCCAGGACCACAAGAGGAATACTAAGGGTGGTTCACTCTTTCGATTAATTCATGATAGTGTTCAGACGGACCAAAAAAAAAACCAATTAAGTGATTGAAACTCCCTAATGTAATGAAACCGTTTGCATGTTTTGTATGTTAGTGTATAATGCTAGTGATGTGTAGGAAAGATCCACTAGGCTTTCGAGCTCACCCCATTTTTGTTTTTCAGGTACTTATGGGCCTAGCGCTCAATGAGGATTGACCGACCCGTAAACTGGTGGAGAGTTTTTTAGAGATGTTTTATTTTGAACTCTATTTCAGTGTTTTATGTGTTTTGAACATGCGCATGTAGCCGAGCTACATATCATTTTGTGTAAAGAAAACTATTTTATATATCGAAACACAGTTTTAAACTTTGGTCTGTGAGCCTATTATTTTGTTTATGTATATGTTGAACAAATATTTCATAGTTTGAAATATTATCAATGAATAGTGATGCATTCAATGATTTTAGACGAATGTTTTGAGATTTGAAAGCTTCCGCAGATACTTTGATTTTCTGTGTCATTTCCTATGAAATTCCGGTGATACAATTTTGACTGCTATTTGAACACATATTGAAAGTCTATTTGACAATGAATCTCATGTAAGAAATTGTTTTATTTTGAAATGAACAAAGAAAAGAGATTATTTGACTTGACCTTAAAAGAAATGGAAAACGAACAAAGTCGCACGTCCCGGTCCTCCGGTGGGCACACGCGCCTAGCTGTGATGCCACATGATGCTCGACTGTAGAGCTGCGAAAGGCCCAGCGCAGGGACAGGGGTGTGACATTAGTAGGTATAAAGATTAATTTATTCCACTTTAAAATTTATTAATCTTTGATCGATTACCTAAATTGTTTGGAATGTAAAGAATAGGCTAAGATATTTAGAAAGCTCCCAAATAGGAAACCAGCTAATTTGGGGAGCTTTTGGCTTAAGGTTTGAAGCCCAAAAATCTTATTCTTCTTAGCACTAAATTATTATGCGTGTGAATTATTTTAGACGAATGTGGTAAATTATTATGCGTGTGAATTATTTTAGACGAATGTGGAGAATGAATAATATCAAAGTTAAGGGGTTCGAAGATTTAGAGATTTATTTTAAATTTATTATTTGATTTATTTGTATGTGAAGAAGGGACTTCAATATTTAGAGCTCCTCGTAGTTAAAGATTTAAATTTGGAACCCAAATTCACGTTTTAGTGTTTTAAATTATTAGTTATGATCTAAATAAATTTATTTGTAAGTGAATGAATCGTAGAAGCTTGGGAATTAATTATGAGAGTTTTTATTTAAAATTGAAATTTTAAAATAATAGAGGTGTTATTTTTCTACAATACAAGTGTAGAAGTATTTTTGAACCAAATTTGGATGAACACTGAGGACCTAGAAGTTAAGTAAAATGATGTTTATTTTCAGCTTTAGAAACCTTATTTTGATCTGAATAAAATTAGTTGAATATGAATAAATTTCTTTTAAAGATAAAAGAGGATGATTGAAACAAATTTGGAAAGTTTGAGATCGAATATTAAATTTATTTTGGGATGGAGAGAAATTAAGAATTTTGGGAAGGTTCTAAATTTTTGAATTTAATCTAGAAATATTTGATTCCTAGAATTATTATAGTCAAATAGAAGCAGTTGAAAGAGAACATTGAAAATTAATGATTGTGATTTCAATTTGCAGGTAAAAAATGTAAGAGTAGCAAATCTCTACGACTTGGTGCAAGGAATACCCTATCTGTTCAGGTGGGCGGAATTTTCTTGCTCACTAGTATTATATAGATTTTAAATTCAAAACATGATGTTTGTTAGGTTCAGGAATTTTAGATGCATGTTAAGAATATTGTGTCGATTTGATTGTAGTGATGTAATCATATCCCAATGTTAGGTTAAACGCTTTCCATTATGTTTTATGATTGAAATGCTTGATATCATAATGTCCAGTTAAGTGCTTTTCTTTACAATTGATGATAGAAATGTTGTGAAACTATCAAATGTTTATTTTATCCATTATTTTGTTCATGTTGTGCGGTGTGAAAATCAATTTGTGATGACCCATGTTTTGGTGTGCAAAATTTTCGAATACGATATATGCATTTTTCTAGAACTTTTAATGGGAATGCAATAATTTACATTAATTTTTCTCAAAGTTATATTATTTATTGGAGAAATGAGAAAAATGGGAAAATATGTGAAATTAGAAGAAAAATGTAATTTCTTGAGGAAAATAACTTTTAGGACTAATTATGAAATTTTCAGAATAATTATGAAATTTTTGTGCAATTAATAGAATTTTTGGGGAGAAAATATAATTTTTGGTGAATTATTTAATTTGAGAAGAAAATAATAGAATAAATGAGAAATTGATGCATAATTGAAATTTTGATAAGAAATGATGATTAGATCATTTTTAATGATTTTAGAAAAAAAATTGAAAAGTTTTTGGTATAAAATACATATATATATACAGTATATATGTGTAGAATACGAAAATAAAAAGAAAAAAAGAAAAAAAAAGATGGGAAATTGGCGCACGGGCCGAGTTCGGCCAGTGCGCCCGGATTTTGGCTACCCGGTCGTGCCAGAGGCGCGGGCCAACGACCCGCACCTGCTCGGCCCACACGGGCCGAGCCCAGGCACGTTTGGCGCCTGGGCCGACCCAGGGTGCCTGGCGGCCCAAGCGCCCCACCCTTCCTTCTTCCTACGAATTTACTGATTTTTGGGCAATTTTCTTGATTTTTTTGATGAATTTTCCAGCCAAAAACCATGAGAATCCATGGTTTTATGACCCATGGTTTTGAGCAACCAATAACAAGAGCCAACTGGGCATCCAACATGAAGGTTTGGAAGCCACGTAGGTGGCCACGTGCCCTGTTTTCATGCCATGCAAGAGACTCCCCATGCAATAAAAACCCAAAATTTCAGTTTTTGCTCTCATCTTCCAAACCCTAGATCTCTCTCGTTTCTCATCCAAATTAAGTGTTCTATAGCTTGTTTCGAAGCTAATAACACCCTCTACGAAGTCGCACAAGTGGTTTGCCAAATCCCGAAGCCATTTGAAGCGAAAATTATAGAGAAAAGTGCTGTTTACGGAGTTCAACCCAGAAAACACCAGAAAAGTTGTCTTGAAGCCATCTTTGGAGCTCTGGTTTCTAGACCATTTCAAGTCCGTTTGGGAGGTAAAACCCCTCTTTGTCTTCCTTATCTTGAGTACTTTCATGTACAAGTGGTGAAAATCAATGAATGAAACTCTCAACCTATTTTATAAGGCCATGAAACTCCCTATCTAGCTAACTGATTTGACAGTTTCTGCAGAAACCAAGCAATAATACCAGATTGAAGCTGTGTTTGGAGGACTTGTAGACATTCGTTTGGGTTGAAACCAAAGGCGTTTTAAAGCTCATAGTTGAGGCTATAGAGAGGTATAAAGAGCTAACCCTAAGCTTCTGTATTTTAGATGTTATACAATTGCAAAAGTGCCTTGTCAGTTAGGGATTCTAGGACTTAGAATATTTTTTGTAGGAAATCTCTTATGCTTGACATGGTGGAACTTGAAATTGAGGGTGATTAAGTGATACTTGCTTACTGTTTTAAATGATACTTAATAGACACATGTTTAGGGACCTGTAAACTTTCAAAATCAGTAAGATAGTCCCTTTGATCAATGTTGTAGAGAGGAGAGATTGGCACTTGAAACAACTAGGGAAAAAACTAAGAAATCTGAAAAACCAGTTTCAGGACAGGTAAATATCAGATCCGTTGACTGACCAAACCTTGGAAATTTGAGCTGAAATTTGGTAGAGAAGTCTCTGTATGTGCCTATAATATGTGTACCAAATTTCAGGCCATTCTGAATTAGGGACGTAGGCCAATTAATCTTCTAAGTGACTGCCTGTCAAAGGGTATATGAGATTCTTGTAATCCCTGTTATTACACCTAGAAACCCTAGTAAATGGTGTCCACAAATCACGAAATAAATTCTAGTACAAGTTTAGACAGGGTAGATCAAATCTGAAAATTTTTACCCAAATCCAACGGTTGGATTGGTCACAAAATATTTGGACAATTTATTGTCAGGGCGTGTGCACCCAGAAATTCTAGTGACTCAACTGAAACTTCTGAGATTGAATTAGATAGACAAAACTCTGTGCTTTGAGCTGAAATTTGGTGTAGTGTTTCCTAAATTTGTCTAGTGTATGTCTACCAAATTTCAGATCAATCTGATGTGAATAAATGGGTCAAAGTAACTAAACAGCCACTTTCTGTCATACAGAAACCGAAAACACATAGTCCCTGGAATGTTAGCCCAAATTACTATCAAATGAAGTCATAAAATCCTGATTTAAAATTATAAGGAAGGTTTGAGAAATCTAGAACAGATCTGGAAAATTTGGCGTAAATCTGACGTACGGATTGCCTGCAGAAAAATCGGTAAGCTTCCTGTGTAAGAAGGCAAGGAATCCAAATTTGACTAAGTGTTGAGGGTTGAGATTTTGAACTAATCTTGACCCTCTTGACCCAATTTTGACCTAAATGGGCTATGTTGACCCAATTTGGGCATGGATTGACCTA
>JAJIYU010017199.1:0-11790 GCA_030144865.1 Tinospora cordifolia | reverse complement strand
TCCTTATAGGATGGCGCTAGCAGAACTAATTGAACTAAAAACTCAACTGGACGAGCTCAGGGAGAAAGGTTTCGTCAGGCCGAGTGAATCACCTTGGGGAGCTCCAGTGTTGTTTGTGAAGAAGAAGGATGGTTCCTTGCGACTGTGTGTCGACTACCAGAAGTTGAATCAAGTTACAGTAAAGAATAAATATCTTTTACCAAGGATTGACGACCTATTTGATCAATTACGAGGAACCTCATTTCTCTAAAATTGATCTTAGGTCAGGTTATCATCAGCTGAGGATTCGAGAGTTTGACATATACAAGACTGCCTTCAGGACAAGATATGGACACTTTGAGTTCACCGTGATGCCATTTGGTTTGACCAATGCCCCGGCTGCCTTCATGGATTTGATGAACCGAGTGTTCAGATAGTACCTTGACCAGTTTCTAGTGGTGTTCGTGGATGATATCCTAATCTACTCTAAGTCAGAAGCTGAACACCTAGAACACTTGAGGATCGTGCTGGAAACTCTTAGAAGGAACCGGTTGTATGCTAAATTCAGTAAGTGCGAGTTCTGGATGGAAACTATCAAGTTCTTTGGCCATGTAGTGTCAGCAAAAGACATCTCTGTAGATCCAGCGAAAGTGGAGACTATTATAAACTGGAAGCAACCTAAGACAATAATAGAAATCAAAATTTTCTTGGGCTTGGCAGGCTACTACAGAAGGTTCATTAAGGATTTTTCCAAGTTGGCAGAACCTATGACTAAGTTGACCAGAAAAGGAGTTAAGTTTTAGTGGGATGAGAAATGTGAACAGTCATTCCAAGAACTAAAGACAAGATTGACTACGACTCTTGTTCTAGTCACCCCAACTCTTGTTGTTACTTACATACTCTATACTAATGCTTCGCTGAGTGGGCTTGGAACAGTATTGATGCAGGAAAGACAAGTAGTCGCTTATGCTTCGAGATAACTGAAGGTCCATGAGAGAAATTACCCTACTCACGACCTAGAGCTAGCGGCCATTGTGTTTGCCGTGAAGATTTGGAGACACTACCTTTATGGAGAAAAATTTGAGCTCTTTTCAGATCACAAGAGCTTGAAGTACATCTATAGCCAGAAGGAGTTGAACCTTAGGCAACAGAGATGAATGGAATTCTTGAAAGACTATGATTTTTAACTACACTACCATTCGGGGAAGGCCAATGTGGTGGCCAATGCTTTGAGTAGGAAGTTCAACAAGTAGGGGGAAGAAAAAGGCCAGATGTACCAGTTGATTGAAGATTTTAGGTTGGCTATAAACCTTAATGAAAAAGAAGCCTATCTTTACAACATGTCGTGTCAACTGGACCTATTACACCAGATCAGGGATAAACAGAGGCAAGACAAGTGGCTTGCACAAATAATAAAAGGAGTCACGCAAGGAAAACATACTGAATTCAGGATGGATGTTGAAAATATCCTAAGGCTTGGGGAAAGGATATGTGTACCTTAGAATGGGCCGAGTAAGCAGATGATACTTGATGAAGCCCATCAGACTAAGTATACCATGCACCCAGGCAGGGACAAGATGTACAAGAACCTCAGGAAAACCTACTGGTGGAAAGGAATGAAAAAGGACATAGCCAAATATGTCTCTAAGTGCTTAACATGCCAACAAGTGAAAGCAGAACACCAGAAACCCTCTGGAATGTTACAACCACTCCCAATCCCTAAATGGAAGTGGGATAACATTGCCATGGACTTCGTCAGTGGTTTACCCAGGAACCAAAAAGGAGAAGACACTATTTGGGTGATAGTGGATCATCTCACCAAAGTGGCTCACTTCGGGCTAATCAGATCCACAGACCAAGTGAGCAAGCTGGGAGAAATCTATGTGAAGGAAATTGTGAGGCTTCATGGTGTACCCAAGTCTATTGTGTCTGACAGACACTCTTGCTTCACTTCACAGTTCTGGCAGAGTCTATAGAAAGAGATGGGTACTAAGCTCACCATGAGTACAACCTTTCACCTTCAAACGGATGGTCAGTCTAAGAGAGTTATCCAGATTTTGGAAGATATGTTGAGGGCTTGTGTTCTAAACTTCAAGGGGAATTGGAGCAAATACTTACACTTGGCGGAGTTTGCCTATAACAATAGTTATCAGGCAAACATAAAAATGGCTCCATTCGAAGCTCTTTATAGAAGACCCTGCAGATCACCTACTTGTTGGGTTGAGCTTGAAGACCATGTATTAACTGGGCCAAACTTGGTGGAAGAGATGAGCAACCAAGTCAAGTTGATACAAAGGAGACTGATTGCTGCACAGAGTCGTCAGAAGCGTTATGTTGACAAAAGGAGAATAACAGTAGAGTTCCAAGTTGGGGACAAAGTATTTCTGAGAGTCAGTCCTCAGAAGGGTATCAAAAGGTTCGGATTCAAAAGGAAGTTATCTCCGAGATTTGTCGGACCCTTTGAAATACTTAGAAGAATTGGAGAATGTGCTTACGAGTTGGATCTACCAAGTCGGATAACTTCAGCTCATAACATATTCTATGTCTCTATGTTGAGAAAGTACGAACCTGACCCCTCTCACATCATCCATTGGGAGGAAATGAACATTCAGGATGATGCTACATACGAGGAAACAGTGGTGAGAATCCTTGATCACAAGGTTCAGAATCTGAGAACTAAGGATATCCCCTTAGTTAAAGTATTGTGGAAGCATCATGGGATGGAAGAGGCTACCTGGGAGCTAGAGAGTGAAATGAAGACCAAGTACCCGCATCTATTCACAAGGAATACCTAAACACGTACACACTAGAACACCGAATTAGACAGATCGAACGACCAGAACTTCGCATGTGTAACTCGAGGAATATCAAACGGCCAGAGAGAGTTTCGTTGATCGCAAAATTGGATTGCACATGGTGATCGAAGAAGATTGGACGGTCCAGATCGAGGCACCCTGGGATAATCGCGAACGAACACTACGATCGAGGAAATTAGACGGTTCAGACGTAGTTCGATGATCGAGAATAGTGAGGCGCTCGAGAACGATCCAACAGCCGAGGTCTCATCCGCATGATCCAACGGTCGATGTTACACGTGCAAAAACGAGTTTGCGATCCAGTACTGTGATCGAGGCGTATCTGACGGCCCAGATAAACGAATCCGATCCATCGCGAACCGAATGCTGTGATCGATGCAAATCGGACGGACTAGATTTACTCATCTCAATCGATCTGAGATCCGAATGCGTGATTTGAGGACGATCTAACGCTCTTTATTTGAGGCTTCGAAAATACGTTAAAAATAATAAAAAATGCGAAAAAATATTCAAAAAATCTAAAAAATAGTTTTTAAATTTCAAAAAATATTTCTAAAATCTAGAAAAAATCTGAAAAATACTCATTTTGCTCCAAAAATTAGAAACTACGAAATTTGGTAGAATTAGAGTGTTTTATTCATACAAGGACACAAAACTTTCTAATTTTCTTCCTTGAAAAATCTATATAAACCCCCCTAGGCCCCCAATTTCATTCATTCCAAATAATAAGAGTTGAATGCTCCTCTTGTTTTCTCAAAGCCTTGTTCTTGGCATCTCTCATCTTCTATTCTTGTGTGTGTGAGAAGCTCTCGAATTGGGTGGTCTTCGTACGTGGGGGACTTGCTGCCGAAATTCTGAAAGAAAGCGTCACAAGGTGGAAGTGATTTCTAGAACACCCTTGTTTTCTTATTTGAATTCATGACATGATCATTGTTTGTGTGGTTTTCACTAAATCAAAGATTTTCAACTTCAGTTCTAGAATTTTTAATGTTTATTTCAGTATTTCATTTTTGATTCATGTTTGAGGAATCATATTATTCATGCCATGTAGTATCATGCTTAGGGTTTTAAATTAAAGTATGATGCATGCTTTATGAGTGTTTTATGAATTGATTTTGTATGTTCTGAATTTCAGTTTGATTTCATATTCTGAAATTATTTTATCTTGATATGAGAATTAAACAAAGACGATGAAGATAATAACCACGTACCATCATAGTGGTCATGGCGACACTATGGATGTTCTTTTCATATGAGTTAGGTCATATGATTTTCAGACCTAAGTACTTGAGGGTTGTGTACCACTGGTGGGTCACCATGTGTAACGGGTTGATGCCGACATATGCCACTAACGGGTTGATGTCGATTGGGCCCTATTTACTTAGTAAAGAACATTAAGGGATGAAAGACCCTTTTGGTCTGAGACTCGACTTAAACAAATGGTTGTTTGAAACGCCTAATGTTTGCAAGTGTTTGAATTTTGATTGTGTTATGAGTTTGAATATGAAAGATGGTTGTTCGAAAATGATCCACTGGGCTATGTGCTCACTCCTTCCTATTTTATTTTTTCAGGAACATGAAATATATGAAGCAGTTGAACATGGATAGGTCTTTTTGCGAGTTTTTGCCTTATTATTATTATTATTATTATTTTAAAATTTTTAGGGCATGTTTCCCTTAGTTTTTATGCTTTTCTACTGAAAAGTATTTTTGAAGACTTTTGCTGTAATTATTAGTTTTTTTTAGAGTTTAGTACTCTCAATTTCTATTATGAATAAAATAGTTTGAATTTCTTTATCTCTTTTAATTTGCCTTGATTTTATTGGAAAGTTTTGTTTTCTTGAATTTTGTACAAAGGCATGAGATATTGAAAAGAAAAAAACAAGTGGGTGTCGCTTGTAATGTAGCATCGGCTTGACCCGCCGTTTTGTTAAGTCCACCGTCAAAAGGAATGGTGGTTAAGTCCAACTCTCAAATCAAAGAATGTCGGGGTTGGGGTGTTACAAAAGTGGAGAATGTTTTTTCTAACATATCATCATCAGTGATTTTTTTCTCCACACAATAACAATTGTGAACTAATTCTAAATATTGTGGAGTTATACTCACTCACACTTTTAAAGTCTTGTAACCGAAGATACATCCAGTCATAATGAGCCTTTGGAAGAATTACTGTCTTTTGATTGTTATATCTTTTTTTTATAGACATTTCCACAATTCAAGTTGATCTTTTATGGTAAGGTACTCAATTTTCAATCCCTCATGGAGATGGTGACGAAGAAAAATTATTGCCTTGGCATGATTTTGTAGGGACTCACTATTTTTCTCTTTGACGGTGTCTCTAAGACCCATCGCATCAAGATGAATTTTAGCATCTAAAATCTATGATAAATAATTTTTGCTCGAAATATCAAGTGCCACAAATTTTAACTTCGTGAGGTTTGACATATTGCTTCACAAGATATATAAAATATATTAGAATGTGACTATTTAAACAATTATTATTATTTTTCAAATAAGTTTTTAATCTATTTTAATGAAATAGATATGTTATATGTATTAGTTAATAATAAATAATACTAATTACATATATGTTCACATCTTGATATTTAATCAAAATGTACTATTTGTATGAATTGGTAGGACAACCTCTAGGAAAGGGCGGTGAGACAGAGTCTACTTAGAGTAACCAGCCTCCTAGGACCAAATAACCCATCTCTCTTTTAATGTTTAGCTTTACTCCAGACAAGACTTACCTACTATCAACCCAAACTTATAGTACTATTTATAAAAATTAAGAATAGGATGTAATCAATCAATAAAATATTAAATAAATTTATGTATTTGACTTTTGATTTCTGACATAGAAGATCCTACGAGACGCAACTACAGAACATACTTTTTTAGTCAATATAATTATATATAATTAATAGTAAATAATATTATATATAAATAATCAAACATGTGCAAACAAAATGTATTACTCAAATATTTAATCACATAAATCAAAGTGTACCTTCAAGCCTTTTCTTTCCAAACACTTTTGCGTTTGAAGTTGTTCTTGAAGAGCTAGCTCGTGCTGATAACGTGTTATGAATCAAACTAGAACAAATTGAAAAAGCAAGAATTTCTTCAAGAGAAAGGGAAGAAAACTCAAGAACACTAGAGAGAGAAAAGTTTTCCAAGAGAGAATTGTTCTCTTTGTTTATGATTTTTATGAGGCACAAGATCCCTTTATATAATTGTTTAGAATGGGGAGTTACATCAATCATAATGATGACATTTAAATAATTTCATTAATTTGGACATTATAAAATTTAGAGGTTACATAATACTAAATATCAAAGGGGTTACAAAGGCATTAAATATTTTATTATTATTATTTATAACAAAAAATTCTTTTTTTTTATTGTAATGTTTTTTATTTTTTCACTGATTCTTCATCCTTCTTTCTTCTTTCTTCTTCTTCTTCTTCTTCTTCTTCTTCTTCTTCTTCTTTATTCTTCATTTTTTTCTTCATTAAATTTATATTTATCTATATTTTGTAATTATTTTTTGTTGTACCGAACATTACATTGCATTATTTTTAATTTTCTTTTATCTAATTCGAATCTATTTATCTTGTTTTTTTTTTTTAAATAATCCAGTCATATCATGCATATCAAATGGACCCTAAAAATAATAGCATAAAAATATAGAATTAATTTAGAGTATTTGTTTAAATTAATATGATACAAATATAATTAAAAATTAAATAAAATTTATTTAAATAGTAATGACCAACTTCATTTAATATAATAAAAATTACAAATAAGACTAATATAAAAGGATATAATACAATAACCCACTTCCTATATTGGAGTGAGATTTTTTTATTTATTAAAGCTAAAATGATATATATTGAGTTAACTACTACTATTAATTAATATAAACTAAAGCTTACTTAATTAAAGTGAAATCTCAAAACTTTCCTTGGTTAAATATAAAAATATAAAATTTAAAAAAAAAAACTTGAGTTAGAAGTTATTATTAGGTGTGTATAGATAGCTATACACATAGAAAGGGAGAAGTTATTTAAACTAGATGAGCTATGAGAGTAACGATTGAGATGGTTTTCCTCTTTTAGCCTCAATTTCAAGTTTGCTTTTTCTATATATCTTGTAACATCCTAAGGTTTTGACTTTAATTAACCACAATTAATAATAGTTAGTTACGATAAAGAACTAGTAAAATAACAATTGTAACATAAAAATCGAGGATAATTGAAAAATTAATTTGACCACGAAATAACCAAATTAAGTGATGAAATTTGTGTTGAAATCTTTAGGGCATCGAGGGGAACAACATGTACGCACCATAAATGTAATGGCATGCTACATGGAAACAAAAGAGGAAAGTAGCATGATGCAATGTGCTACTCTACACTACAATTGTTGGAATGGCTTATTTCAAGTTGCCCACTTTGTCCATGATTGCCCTCAATCTAAGGGTTCATGGCATTCCATGTTGCATGTTTGTGAAAGAACATACTTGATACTTATTGACCATGGTAAATTTGGCTTAAATTACATTCTCTTTAAAAAGATAGACCGATAGAAACATGAGCCAATGGACACCTTTTAATTAGTACAAGTGGTAGTTGCAATGGACATGGTAGCTGATTCTTTTTCCAATGGGCATGCATGACTCACTCATGGTGTAACACCCCAACCCCCGAAACTTTCAATTAGATTCATCCACAAGGTGGGTTGAGCTAGTGTTATGTAACAAGTACACATCTTGCCTTTCTAATTCTTTTATCCCAATTCTTATTGAACATTATGAGCACACAACCCAATTTATTTAATTTAATTCAATAAGACAACACAAAAATATAAAGAACCTTTTCTTTATTCATTATTTGAAATAAATGAGACAAGTACATAACTTGAATTTAAACCATTAAAAGAAAGAGAGTACTTACCTTTAAAGTACGAATATTTCAGTGAAAGTCTAACTTATTCAAAACTTGGCAATATGCCCTCACATTAGAAATAAAAATAGAAACTTTCTAAAAATAAGCAATCTAAATCCTTAGTAAGCTTCATCATGTAATTCAATTTCTTGAAAAGTTAAAAGAGGAAGGGTGAGCGCATAGCCTAACCGATCATTCTAAAAGCAACCAAGTTACCAATTCAAACTAATAACACATTCAAATTCAAACATTTGCATACATTAGGCATTTCAAACAATTTCTTATTTTCAATTGTATGTTAGTTTAAAAGGGGGTTCAATCCCTTGATGTTCTTATCAAAATACCTCTCTTTGAGTGGAAAAACAATTCTTTATCTCTCATTCTGTTGGATTTAGGGTCCCTTGCCTGTATTCCAAGTATTTTGTGCTACACCCATATACGCACAGTATATGCAACTCATATATACATAGTATATGTAAAGAACACCCATAGTATCCCTTTGGATCACTTTGACAGTACGTGGTTCTTAATATCAAATTCTTTTATTTGAATTCTCATAATCATGAATCATTAAAGAATTAAAATTCAGCATGTTATCATCATGAAAGCATAAAAACATCACTTGTATGCATCATATCTCAAAATCGGCCTAAGCATGGGAAACTACGCATGGCATGGCTTTATGAATGCTTAAACATGACATTGTATCAAATTGACAATAAAATAATGTGAATGGACTGAAATTGAACTATGTATGATAAACATATTTTAAAACATGCATGAACATGATATTAATTCAAACTAGTAAAGATGGAGTTTTTGAAATCACTTCCACCTTATTATGCACTTTCTTGAAAATCTGGCAGAGTTTCTACATTCAAAGTACTTCAAGAACACTTAAGAACAAAAAAAAGGGAGAAGGGGTGCCAAGAAGAAAGCTTAGAGGGGCTTATCAGCTTTTGCTCTGGAATGAAAAAAGAGTGAGCACATAGGTTCCTTTATATATAATTTTCTATGCAAATAAGGGAGAATGGTTTGGGTATCTTACATCAACCACTTTCCAATTCCCTTGATCATGTTTTTTGGCATGTGAGACCGCTAGGGTTTCCTCTCTTGTGTGCACACACACATGGTTTAGGCAAGTGCTCATTTAGGGTTTGCTTTTCATGTGTGAATACAATCTTGGCTTGGACCACTTGCTAATCTTTGTTTGGACATTAATCTAGATGTGGGAGACTTTCTAAGTGTGGTTTATTCTCTTTTGTGCCCAAGAATTATCTTAATAACTTTCTAAGTTGTCCTCATAGAAAACTTTCCAATTTATTTTAGTAATTGATTCATTTTTTTTGTGCATACCAAATCAACAACATTTGGCAACCTTCTATTTTGAATTAGAAACTTCTAATCTTGTTCCTTGGGTGTTTAGAAACAATTCTCAACAACTTCTATTCTTGAATTAGAAACTTCTAATCTTTTTCCTTGGGTGTTTAGAAACATTTTTTAGCAGAAACATTTTTTAGCAACTTCTATTCTTGAATTAGAAACGTCTAATCTTGTTTTTTGGGTGTTTAGAAATATTTTTAGCAACTTGTATTCTTGGAAGTTATGTGAGTAAGGCAATATTTCCTTTTCTTTATGAGTGCTCATCAAGCAAGGACAAACTTGACACTTTGCATGGCTTATTTTTGGTGCTATAGTGTGAGCATGGAAACTTTCTAATTTGGATCATGCCTTCTTATTTCGACTTCTTGGACGTCTTTGTGTGCATGGGCTTAGGGTGCACATGATCATAACACATTGGAACTTCTATTTTCTCTATTGATTACACATGAGCAACTTCCCAAATCAGTTTTAGAAACTTTCATCTTTTCTTTCTTGCTTGCTTGGAGTCAAGGTGAGCGGCACATGATCATTGTGGCTTGTGTACATGGGATCATCTTTTAGTGTTTCCCATCATGCACCAAGATGACTAGGCCTTGCTCATGTGCAATGCACATGCCTAGGGCAATTAAGGGATTTCTTATTCCACCCTTTGGTGTGCCATGCCTATTGGCATTTTAGGCCTTTGTCTCACACTTTTGGGTTCACATGAAATGAACAAAAATTCATAACTTATGTTTGGCTAAGGTTCTCTTCATTTTCTTTTCTAATTTCCATTCCACTGAAACATAATAGGCAAATCAACCCTTAATTGGACAAATGAAATGAATTTCGGATGCCTGAATCATGTGAGGTGTTCATTCCATTCCATTTCATTTCGTCTCATTTCATTTTGTTTCTTTTTCTTAATTCTCACTTCCTGAGAGGTTTTTGAGCAATTAAACTTACTAATTGATTCTAAAATGAATTTGATTTCATTTCATTATGTAAAAATTTTTCAGGGTATTACACATGGAGAGGAGATTTTGCCTTGATTAGAGCACCTCTTTTAACCTTGATTTCAACCTACAGAGTCACCTCTTGAGCTACCAACCTATTGTTTGAAATAGGAGAATAAGATAATGAAATATCTTATTCTCTAAAGTGTGTAATGTTGTGAGAAAGTTTAGGGGACGTGGGAGGCTTAGTAAAGAAGGTTTTGTGTGCAGAAGCAGACTAAAGATCACTTGAGTAAACACTCCCTCAACTCTCTTCCATTACTATTTCCATTTTAGAAAGGAATCACATATGTTATTCATGATATGAATCGTGATTGTTGTCCTCCAACTTTGGGAGACATTTTGTGTAAACCATGGACCATACCTATAACATCCCCTTTTCTAACCTTTACTTAATTTAGTTTATTTTCTTAAAACCATTAATTCTTTTCTTAAAAACCTTTTTCTTGTAGCAAAATAAAGTAGAAAAACTTTTTGTTTCTAAAGAATGTCAAGTTTATGTAGAAAACATATGTAGTAACATCAGGCAAGTAATTTAGCGGGGATGTTACTGTCATCGTTTTTCATTCTTTTTGAGGTTCCACATGAGATTTATCGTTAAGCCTTGCAACAATGAAGAAATAAAACATTCATATGGAGCATATATAGATTCATTATTTGATTTCAACTATCATTGCCTTATCAAAATGATACTAAGTTCAACTACTCCAAACATCATACATCATACATTTGTTCCTAAAAATCTTTCCAAATGTTACCAAGTCCAAAATACATAGTGAAAATGAAATAAGCATGAAGAAAGAATAAAAGGAGGAATGGGTGGCCTCACATCCATGTTAGGGTGTACCTACATAAAAAAATATAAATGGATGAGCTATACAAGCACAATGAATCTATCTCCGAACTAAACTAGCATACACATATCTAGATTACATACACACTTCAGCATCGTAGGCATTTTAAATAACATTTTATTTTTAGGTTGATCACTAGGTACAAGGTAGTCCAATAGTCGCAAAATTCATAGGACAAGTATGAACCCCGTGGTATCATGAATGCCAAAATGCTCATATACCTTGATTAAGATCAACTAGGGAAGGTTTTTAAAAATACATTATCCCCTTGGATTGAGATCAATTTTTTTTGGGAGGTTTTAAAAAAACACATTAACCATTCGACTAAATTTGACCCCCCCCGAACCCCCGGATCGGAACCCAAGTCCTCATGCATGCGTCATGTGGGGCCAGCGCATCTACTAGCGCTCCCTTCAGCTCTTTGCTGTGTACGCAGGACTTTTCATCTCTCTGTGGGTCTGATCCGCCAGGAACTCGGGGTTGTCAACCTCTTTCTACACGCTAAACCCAAGTCTCAATTTTATCAAATGAGAAAACTATTTAAATCCTGATAAACATGCTACTATGTTTATCGATGAATATCATAATTCAGAAAATAGTTTCAAATACTTCACCGAATTTTTCACAGTAAATATCAACAATGGAAAGCAAATCTCTGCAGCGGAAACCATCAAAACATCAACCCATCTATCAGGGCTCACGTAAAACTATCATATACATGATACTAGTCACTGAAAGTAACATCGCAAAAATCATCTCAAAACTGTGATAAAAAATAGGCTCACCGAGCCCAAAGTCCCAATAACATTTTA
>JAJIYU010017198.1:0-11801 GCA_030144865.1 Tinospora cordifolia | reverse complement strand
ATGTTGCCCAATTTTGAATAAGACTTCCGCTGAAAGTTAGTATTCCTATTTTGAGATTATTGATCAACAATGTAATAGTTTACAAAGTTATGTACTTCTTTTATTAATAAATAAGTTGAATTTTTTAATTGCTTAGATTTTATTAAATGTGAATTTGTACTAATGAATTTATTCTAAGGCATGTGGTATTGAAAAATAGAAAGTCAAGTGTGTGTCATTTGTAAAGTAACACTGGCCCGACCCGCCAATTGGTTAAGTCCACCGTCAGAATAATGGTGGTTGTCAAAAACTCAAGGAATGTGGGGGTTGGGGTGTTACATTGGCATAGAGGACGAGTAATATGGGAGAAGTTCTTGATAAATCTTCGATAAAACCCTGTGTGCCCTAAGAAGCTCCTCACCTCACATACTATTGTTGGTGGTGACAGATTTTCTATGGCTTAAATTTTTGCTTTGTCAACTTCTAAGCCATTAACAGAGACTCTATGGCCCAACACAATGCCTTCTCGAACATGAAGTGGCATTTCTCCCAATTTAAGACTAGATTCTTTTCTTCGCACCGGGAGAAAACTCGTTTCAGATTTTGGAGACATTGTTCAAATGTCTCACCAAACACCGAGAAGTGGTCCATGAATACCTCCATGATGTTTTCAATCATATCAGCAAATATTGCCATCATGCAATGCTGGAACGTTGCTGGTGCATTACATAGACCGAATGGCATTCTCTTAAATGCATAAGTTCCATATGGACAAGTGAAAGTAGTCTTTTCTTGATCTTCCGATGCAATGACTATTTGATTATATCTAGAATATCCATCCAAGAAATAGTAGAAATCATATCCAGCAATACGATCCAGCATTTGATCAACAAAAGGTAAAGGGAAATGATCCTTACGAGTTGTTTGGTTCAGCTTCTGATAATCTATGCAAACTCACCATCCTGTTGTTGTTCTAGAGGCTATGGATTCTCCTTTTTCATTTGTAATCACAGTCATTCCCTCTTTCTTAGGCACAACATGAATAGGGCTAACCCATGGTGAATCTGATATAGCATAGATATACCAGCTTTAAGCCACTTCATAACCTCTTTCTTCACCACTTCTTTCATAATTGGATTAAGCCTCCGCTGATGTTCAACTGTTGGTTTGTGTGAATCCTCCATTAAGATTTTATGCATGCAA
This sequence comes from Tinospora cordifolia, assembly GCA_030144865.1. Lineage (NCBI taxonomy): Eukaryota > Viridiplantae > Streptophyta > Magnoliopsida > Ranunculales > Menispermaceae > Tinospora > Tinospora cordifolia. Next base: position 10,619 of record JAJIYU010017198.1, on the reverse strand, counting down.
ATGGCCGGACTTATTCCTTTGATATCTTCAATAGTCCATCCTAATGCAGATTTATGCTCCTGTAACACCTTCAGCAACTTCCCTTCTTGAACAGGTGTTAATGATGAAGATATAATAACTGGAAGTGATTTACTTTCAACTAGAAATGCATATTTTAAATGCTCCGGTAGCTGTTTCAACTCCACTTCCTTGGGATGCTCTTGAACACTTTCAGATAGCTGATTTTCAGACAATTGCTCGTCTTTACTATGAAAATCTTGTGTGTTTGCTTCTAATGCTAGCACCACAAACTGCTCTTTCTCTGTCATAACTTCAGGAAATGCCAATGAACGAGAGATGCTTCCCACTAACTCATCTTGTGAACTTAGTGCCTCCACTACCTTGCCAATACAAGAATTTAAGATCTCCACCCTGTTGCATTCATGTAGGTCACTAGGATATTGCATTGCCTTGTACAGATTAAATATCACCTTCTCATCATTAACTCTTAAAGTTAGCTCTCCTTTGTGCACATCAATGAGAGCATGCCCGGTAGCTAGAAACAGTCTTCCAAGGATAAGTGGTATTTTACAATCTTCTTCCATATCTAGAACCACAAAATCCACTGGAAATATAAACTTATCTATTTTGACCAACACATCCTCAACCACTCCTTTTGGATATGTTAAAGATCTATCAGCTAGTTGAAGAGTAATGGTTGTCAGCTTGATTTCTGTCATTCCCAACCTTTTACATATAGCCAAAAGCATCAGATTTATGCTTGCTCCGATATCACATAGTACCTTCTCAAAAATTTCAGACCCAATATTGCAAGGTATAGTGAAGCTACCTGGGTCTTTCAACTTTTGAGGAAGCTTCTTCTGCAGTATTGCACTGCATTCTTCAGTGAGCTTGACAGTTTCAAAGTCCTCCAGTTTCCTCTTCTTGGACATGACCTCCTTCATAAACTTTGCATAGTTGGGCATTTGTTGCAAAGCTTCAGCAAATGGAATGTTTATATGGATTGTTTTAAACATATCCAAAAATTTCGCAAACTGTTCATCCATCTTCTTTTTCTGAAACCTTTGAGGAAAAGGTAAGGGTGGGGTTTTAGAAATTCGGCTCTCTTGATTTGCTCTTTCTTTGGTCGTACCTTTTAATGATGTAGGATCTTCATGTTGACTTTTGGATGACTTTGGCTCATCCTTCTCATTGCTAACAACTCCTTCAGCTTCATTAGGTGGTATGCTTGGATTTGGAAGACATACAACCTCTTTGCCGCCCCTTGTAGTAACCGCCTTGCAGCTCTCCTTTGGATTTACTTGAGTATCACTTGGAAAAGAACTCCGCTGCTGGTTCGACACTATTTGTGCCAATTGCCCCACTTGTGTTTCCAGATTTTTAACAGTAGCATTGATGTTTCCAACCTGAAGTTCAATTCCGAAAACTCTTGTGTCATTCTTGTCAACCCTGCCAGTCAACTCTTTGAAGAATCTTGAGTGCATGCTCATCATTTCATCAAGTTTATCCTCCAGAGACAGCTTCTTATCTTGCAAAGGTTGTTGGTTGACAAAACCTGGAGACATCTGAGCATTTTTGTTATTGGCGTATGAGAAATTCTCATGGTTTCTCACACCCAGATGGTAATACTTTGGGACATTATATCCCCCAGTTGGTGCTTGATACCCGTTGAATCTGTTCATTGCATTCATCTGTTCAACTGCAGCTTCTCCATGATAGGATGACTTGTTAGTTTCAGCAATGGAGTGTACTTGTTGATGTTGTTGAAGTTGTGCTCCACTATTCTTTTCTTCCACCAAATTCAGCCTATGGGTCATTGTTGCTATTTGGGCATGCAAGGCACTGATCTCGTCAACTTCATGGATTCCCACTCTCTTAGCTGTACTTCTTTCTGTACCATGTCCATAAGCGTTAGCTGCCATGTCTTCAATCAGTTGAGTTGCCTCTGTAGTTGATTTCCCCATCAAAGATCCTCCACTTGTTGAATCGACCAATGCTCGTGTAGGCGGTGTAAGTCCACTATAAAACATCTGAATTTGAAGCCAAGGTAGATAACCATGTTGTGGGCAATGCCTTAGTAGGTCTTTAAATCTTTCCCAAGCCTTGTATAAAGATACAAACTCATATTGTTTGAAAGAACTTATCTCCCCTCGCAGCTGATACACTTTCTGGTGTGAAGTACTTTTGTAAAAACCTCTGAGCCATCTCTTCCCAAGTTGTGATACTTCCCGAAAGCAAGGTTTGCAGCCAGTTTTTTGCTTTATCCCTTAAGGAAAAGGGAAATAATCTCAACCTAAGTTGATCTTCAGTTACTCCATAGATTTTTACAGTATCACATATCTCCATGAATGAGTTTAGATGTACCATTGGGTCTTCGACAGTTAAGCCACCAAACTGTTGTTGCTGCACCATGGTGATCAATGACGATTTCAACTCAAAAGTATTTGCATTAATGGGTGTTCTTGCTATTCCTGAGTAATTGTTGTTCAAAACAAGTTTAAAAAAGTCTCGCAATGGTGCTTCCCTGTTATTACCAACACCCGAACTGCCGCTTTCAGCCATGTTTGATGCACGTTCTTGAGCCTCCAACCGAATCTGACTGATTGTCTTCAGCAAATCTGGATCGTAGGTATCACAAGGGCGTTCACTCATACAAGCCTGAAATACACAAAAGCAAACAAATCAAGTATATTCAATGTATTCTTGAGTAATGATAAGATAAATCAATTAATAAGTAATAATAAAATAAAATATCGTCTTAACTAAAACCAACAAAATTCGACTGGTTTTAAAAACGCTAACACTGTTTATTCCCCAGCAACGACATCAAAAACTTGTTAGCAATCCCGCAAGTGTACGAGATCACAGTAGTAATATCCGGTAAGTCCGGGTATCGTCCTCAGGGAACAAGGGTTGCTTGTAATTTTTAATACCAGAGTTACTAATGATCACAATTTTATCAAGACTAGATTGAATGTGATTCAATTAATTTCAAACTAGAAACTGTTTTAGACAAAGATAATAATAATTTTGAAGAATTCAATAGAAAAGCATGTCTAGGATAATGAGTGTCGCCGCATAGTTTGCAAATCTTCGTTGTACTTATGAATTAGCTAATCTAAGATTTATAACATCAATGATTGAAACCCTTTCTCAAGGTGTTTCAACACTCACTAGATTTGTTTCGTCAAACCCTCTCCCGAGGCATTCACTTGACAATCTATATGTTTAGTCTAACAATCCCTGTGCAACTCCCTAGATTGGTCAACAATCTCCCGATCAATCAATTGGTCTAGGTCCAGATTGTGATATCCATCTTTTAGGCTTCTCTCCCGAGATAGACTAAGAGATTAATTTCAATACATCTATAGCCAGTAGACATAAGGCTTTGAGTCTACACAACAAGGAATAGAATCTATAACCCAACAACTACAAGTAGATATTACAAACCATGCTTTGAACAATCATATCCCAGAAAATAAAACTGATTAGCTCGACATGAATGTAAACGGAATCATAGAATTAAATTCAAATAAGTAATACATACTCAGATCTCTTAACAATCTTCAAAAATCAATAAAAACCTAGTCTTTCATTCCCTAATAGCCGTCACAGTGTTGTTTTCTTCAATCCTCCCTCCTTTGACTCTAAATACCCTCTTCTATTTATAGTCCCGCACTAAAAAAACCTAAAAAATACAAAAATCTCGCTATACAATCGAGTGACCACGATCATTGAATTTGATGTCAAAAACCCAGATTTCGTGCATTCTGTCCACCGCGGTCTGTCAAATTTTTGTGCCAACCACATTTTGGTGACCGCGGTCTCCAGTTTATGGACCGTGGTCACCAGTGTGTTATTAACTGGTTCTGTTCTTCTGTTCTGACTGCAGTCTTCAGTTCTTGTACCGTGGTCTTCTGGTATTTGCTCTTGATTCCATCTCTTTTATGTCTTCTTCTGATGCATTATTTGTGTGTATAAACCTATATCCTGTAATACATGAAAATTCCTATAGATAAGTTGATTCAGAAAATACATAGTAAGACTTTTAGATAAAATCATATTTGAAAAGACTTTAATGTGATGTCAAAATGATAACAAGGTTGTGGTCCCATAGTCGAGGTTTAAATAAAATAATTAATATTTGGCACAATGGCCTAAATTCAGTTGGTAAATACTCAAAATTTGGAGGGTCACATTCCCTACGGATTGGAAAATAGAAAATAAAATCCATTTTCCAAAATGTCCTTAGCTATGAGGTTTACTATTCTAATGGATTGTTTCCACACTACTTGTTAGCACAAGTATCTTTATTGATCACCTAAAAAAGAATGAGTAGGATGAGCTCAAGAGCCCCTAATAGATCATATATAATACATCTCAAGCATTATTAAGGCCAAAATATAGAACATGCACACACTTTCAAACATTATGTGATTCAAATAGCTCAATTGATTGTGTTGTCATTAAGACTAAAAGGACTATCCTTAGTATCCCCCTAGTAGTCCTATATATCATCCAGAGGTAACCTATTCATGACCATAACTTGGGAGTGAGGTCTCAGTCGACTCTTAGTCCCATCTCATTACTATCACTAACCATGATAGTAATCTTACCACTATCCCCGACCAGGATAATGGCATCAGTAAACAATCTAAGTTGGGGACACCCACAATAACATTACATCATAGACCATGATACTAATATCACTACTCGAATACATGGTTAGAATTCTTGATCATCTTTGTTGAGTGTGACAACAAGTTTAAACATAACCACTATGCTCAACTGCATCAGAATTCATTAAGATATGAAAGATTTTGAAAACAAGTAAACATGCATATGGATCATCTAAATCAACATACAATGTACACAACATATTACTTTAAAATGATGTTCCTTTTGAATCACATAGCATGTTAAAATCATACAACATACATACATCAGATTCAACACTTTATAGTCACATCTTAGCATGTTTCTAGTAATCAATCAATATTAACAAACAATCATACATGAAATCAATCAGTCATTGTTCAACACTCTAGCATGTTTCTAGATAAAGCAACCAATAAAAGAGAACTCATGCTTTATATTTAATACCCAAACAATACTTAAGAGTAAGGTAATTATCTCCACCTCAACTGTTGATCTCCTTAGGTCCTTGTGTTGTGAATCCAACTTGTCTTGGGTCTTCAACCTTTAAGGATTTAAAACCATCAACCTAGGAATATAAAGTGTTCTATAATGCTTTAAACATGCATTAATGATTCCTTATCCAACACAACCCATACTGTATCAAGGATGGTCCATCAGAAGGGTGAGAGTATTCTTTTAATTTTGTGTACTACGGTAGAGGAAAGTAGTACTGCAGTAACCAGAAGCACACGTAAAACACTAGGGGTACAATTTAACACATTACCATTGTAGTCCATAGGGTTATTATGGTAACTTGAATGTAAAATGTGCAAGAACGTTATAGTATCGCGGTACCCTACTGCAATAACCAGAATGTATATTCTAAGATATAAAGCACTACCGTGGTAATCCCTAACATTACCATGGTAATCCTTGGCATTACCGCGGTAATTAAAGAGATCATCACTTTATATGAGTCTTGAAATAGTCATGCTACTGTCGTAATAACTCAAATTACTATAGTAACTAGACTAAAATCGTGCAATCCATGATGTTTTCTTCCTTTTCTTCCTTTCCCATGAATTTAACACCTTAATATCTTCAATTTAATGTTAGAATACAAGATTTAGATACTAGAACATGGTAGAAATGTTATACCTTCACGAATCGCCTGAAAGAACTCGTTGATGAGTTATATTGCAATAGTTGTTCCCTAGATCCCTTTTCGAATGGTTCAAGCTCTATTTTAATTGTGGGAAAAATCAATATTAATCTCAAGGATTTCTAAACAATGAATTTTCCAGAAGGTAGGGAAAAGAAACACAAATCCAAGTCATAGAACAACATGTTAGCTTCTAATTGGCTTTTTGACTGTTTATGGTGTGAAATCTCATAATTTCTGATGTTGTTCTTATTTTCTCTTGTGGGACGAGTTGGGAGAGAAAGGAGAAACTCTAGTCAATTGGAAGTGAAGAAAAAATGAATTTCGTCACTTATTTATTGCGAATGGAAGAAATGTTTGGTGTAGACTATGAACATGTGTGGGAGTCTTTGTTGGATGAGATTGCATGTATCTAGGATTCCCTTGCATCTATCTTGGTATAACCTCATTTGATTTTGTATTAATCGTCCATACACCGTGGGTGGCGAGTTTGGCCGAATCATATGCATTACAACAAAAAATAGAATTTTCCATGCACGTTGTGCACTACCACAGTAGTGGATCCATTACCATATTAATCAAAAAAAAATTTAGGCCATTACTTAAGTATACTCATTCCCCATCTAAAGTTATACCTAAATTATAGTTATTGATCAGCTGATACATCTTTCCTTGCGCCTCATCCTTCCTATTGAAATTTCTTGCTAAGTACATCCGCCACCACATTAGCCTTTCCTAGATGGTAGTGTAGTTGAAAATCATAATCCTTCAAGAATTTTATCCATCTTCCCTATCTAAGATTCAACTCTTTCTAGGTATAGATATACTTTAGGCTCTTATGATCTAAGAATAGATCAATGTAACACTCCGGCCCCCGAATGCCATCACATACACCGCTGACTGGGCGTGTTCGTTTATCACCTAGAGACGAAATCAAGTCAAGCGATGTATTCACTCCCGCTTACCATGTTTGGGAACTGGGACGTTACTTACATTCTTTTCTTTCTCATACCATTCCAATAATATATTAGAGTGTGTAAACATAAACAATTATATCATGCATAACTAGAGCATAGGGATAATATGTCCACTAACAACAATATGATTAAACTCAGAAGTAAATGAAAATACTTTGACCCCATTGTGTGAGTTCAAATGAATTAGATCAACAAATACTTGGCCCAATGGCCTTGTTTAATAAATGAATAAAACAAAAACATAAATCAAATGCAGGTCTCATGCCCTACAACTAAAAGTAGTAAATAATCTACTAACTCCTACTCATCCTCATTAGTAAGGGGTATCAATACTACAAAATTTATCTCCGCCACTTATCAGCACACATATCTTCAAAGGCTACCTAAAAAGATATTAGTGGGGGTGAGCTCGAGAGCCCAATGACTTATATACGACACATCTCGAACATTATCAAAGTTAGAAATATAACACATGCAAATGCTTATAAATCATTAGGTGTTTCAAAACACTTCAATTGTTTATGTTAATGTTAAGATCGAAAGGAATCTCCTCGGTATTCCCCTGTGTCCAAACTCTTGGAAGTAACGCCTCGATGGCTAATTCCTCATCATGACACAACATTAGAAGTGAAGTCTTACTCAATCCTTAGTCTCATCTCAACTACTGTCATAATAGCATAGACACCTGCCTAGGGTGAAAAAATACTCATAATGATACCATACTACTACCACATTATCTGTATTATCGCCCTAGTATGTGGTTAGACACTTAATTATCTTCAATTAGTGGCCACAAACATGCATATTAGTATCACTATCATAGCTCAAGTATACACAAGACATGCTAATAAATTCTCATGCGTTAGGTCACATGGAATCATGTTATTCAATAAGCAACATCAATGACATATTCTTGAGATAGTATTGGATAATAGAAAACCATATGGCATGCTATCATAATATCACGAATAGGTGATCATACAATGAAATACCATTATATTTGTAGCATGTTTCTAAGATCACAAAATTGTAAACACATAGTTATGTATCATATTTGAGACTAAAATAATATTAGAGAGAGTGGATAGTCATCTCCACCTGGTTCTTTGAATCATTCCCTTTACTCTTCGTTTCTATGCCCAAATCCCCTTGAGTCCTTAGCCTTTAAGAATTATGAGCCATCTTTCAGTATATATTATTTTCCAAATATTTTAGATTCATACCATAATGGTTTTTATTTCAAATGGGTGTGTTGTACACAAAAGAATGTGAAATAACTACTATATGGCGTCAAGTAGCCTCTTAGTACCATGGTATAGGGGTGGTATGTGGCGGTCAAGGTTTCATGGATGAAAGACTTAAAAAAATGGAAATTTTATTGCGCTATCGCAGTAATCCCAACGTTATCGTGGTGTCGCGTAACTCTTTCACTTTGTGCGTTGTTTTTGTTTTCTCTCGAGTATGGGATTCCTATACATTGAACTTAAGATTTGAAACAAGTATTTGAATGGGCTGAAGAGTTTATATTTAGTTTTGTCATTTTCTTCCTAGGCTTGCTTCTAGTAGATGTCCAGTGATCCTATCGCAGCAATGATCTTGTGGCAGAGAGAGAGTTTGTATAACCGTAGGAAACACAAAACAGTAATAGTAAACTAGTGTGCTTAGTGAAACAAATGTGTTACCTTGGTATTATTGTTCTGAGATTCGTTGCATTCGAACTCTTGGCCACTTGCACATTTCTTCTTCTCTCAAAGCTCACTAGACTGTTATCAAAATCCGACTGAAGATGCATATGGGAGGAGGAAGAACTTGGCAATTGGCGGCTAGGGTTTTCTTCATGAGCAAAGGTGAGCAAATTATAGGATGGATTAGAGTGATTATGGTTGTGCAATAATGTACATATATACGTGTTTCAGTGCTTTGCATTTCAATCATAGTACTGCAATCGTTGGTTCTGAAACTGCGGCCTTAGCATTATTCTAATTGCAGGACTATGTACTAGAATCGCGGTATCACGTCTATGCCAAAATTTACGAATTTTTCATCATAGGACCACAATACCCTGACCCAGGACCATGGTCCTCGTGCAGACCATTTTTTAATGAAATTTGGACACAAGACCGCTATCCTAATTTGGGGACTGCGATAATGCATATCTTTTTTTTTCATTGGCAATTGTATTCAGGGTATTACAATACTATCCCCTTTAAAAGAATTTCATCCTCAAAATTAAAGAGTGATCACATACTATGTGATGCCCTCTAGTCAACTACTCCTAGTGAATAGGTCCGAGTACTTCTTCCGCATTTTGCTCTCTGACTCTCAGGTAGCCTCTTCCAGCTCATGTGTTTCCATAAAACCTTTACTAGAAGGATGCCCTTGGTTCTGAGACTCTGTACTTTACGATCCAATATTCTAACGGTTGATTCTTCGTTAGTGGCATTGTCTTGGAGATTGACTTCCTCCCAAAATACGATGTAAGAGGGGTTTGGCTCATACTTCCACAGCATCGATACATGGAACACATTGTAAATCAAGGACATTCCATTCAATAAGTCCAGCTCATAGGCATGCTCACCAACCCATCTAAGTATTGCGAACAGATAGATGAACCTTGTTGATAGTTTCCCTTTGATCCCACAACGTTGAATCCCCTTCTAAAGGCTAATTATTAGAAATACTCTATCACCCTCTTGAAATTCTAGAGGCCTTCTCCTCTTATTCGCATAGCTCTTTTGTTGGCTCTAAGTCATGGTCAGCCTCTTCTGAATCTGTTTCACCTGTACATTCATCTCTTGTACTAGGTTTTGTCGTGTAAGTACATGATGCTTAACCTGGCAACAAGTAAAAGCAGAACACTGAAAACCCTCTAGAATGTTATAACCACTCCCTATCTCTGAATGGAAGTGGGATAACATTACCATGGACATCGTCGGTGGTTTGCCCAGGAATTAGAAAGGAGAAGACACTGTTTGGGTAATTGTGGATCATCTTATTAAAGTGGCTCATTTCTTGCCAATTAGATCCATAGACCAAATGAGTAAGCTAGGATAACTTTATGTGGAAGAAATAGTAAAGCTACATGGTGTGCCCAAGATGATAGTATGGAACTATAACACCCCGACCCCTGTACATTCATTTGGACTTAACTATTTGTGGACATAACCACTGTTGCATTCGGTATCATAACAGCTGTTGAAACAGTGGACTTAACTATAGGCCAGGTCCTATGTTACTTTACAAGTAACACACACTTGACTTTCTATTTCCAATATCCCATGCTATAAAAACTAAACAAGGCTACATTTTAAGAGATAAAATGAATTCCAAATCTTTATTAAATCATAAAAGAAAGTTCAAACTTTAAATAAAGAAAACACAACGGAAATTCTTAAGATTTGGACAACATGCCCTACATGAAAAAAATAAAGAACCTTAAAAGGTAGACATTCTACATTCTTCTTCATAAGATCAAATCCCTGAAAAATGTTAAAGGAAGAGTAAGCTAAAAGCTCAGTGAATCTTAAACAACTATTTTCATATTCAAAACATTAACACATCCACAATCAAACACTAGCACAAATTAGGCGTATCAATCATCAATTTGTGTGAAGTTGTGTCTTTGTAACACCCCAACCCCCATGTTTCTTTGATTTTAGTGTTGGACTAAACCACCGTTCTTTTTGACAGTGGACTTAACCAATATGTGGGTTGGGTCCGTGCTACTTTATAAGTGACACACACTTGACATTCCATTTTTCAATATCTCATGTCTATGAGTGATTTAAAGAACATATCTTTTCATAAATACAAGACAATATTAGGAGATAAAGAAAAATCAA
>JAJIYU010017197.1:0-11855 GCA_030144865.1 Tinospora cordifolia | reverse complement strand
CTAGAAATAAAATTACACAATATATATATATATATATATATATATATATATATATATATATATATAGATATATTATTGTGTTTAGAACATAGATATATAGTTTATTTGTACCATGTAGGCCCTAAAATTTTATATAATGATCAGAAGTTGACATATAGAAGGTATACCTATTAACACTGAAATTTTAGTTGGCAGTACTGAAATGCTAGAATGAAATTTTGAACTCAATAACACTAAAATTAAGATTTTTAGAGGTCAATTGATAAATTAAAATTGCATTTATGCATTTGAGGATTAATGAATTAAAATGTATATAAAGTTATATAATATTAAATAATAGGAAAAATGTTATATAATGTTATATATATATATATATATATATATATAGACAATGTTCTATAACATTATGAAATACTTATGGAGATAAATGCGTAACATAGGAAATAATTAAAATTTTTCTATTTACTATATTGAATTGCCAAATTTATGAAAAGGGTTGGTTATTGTATACCAAAAGTAAGACACATGTCACCGATATAGATTTTTGTTATTTTGGGTCAGTATTAAGGGTTTTATTGCACTAATTGACCTTGTTGACCACGTTGACCTTATCGATTATACATGTCAGCGAGTGTTAGGCTTGATTACAATTGACGGTATTAACCAAAATTGACCAAATCTATAAATAGACCATAGTTGATCGAGTCAATCTTTTGATTAATCAATGACTATAAAGTTAAATTTGAGCCAAGTTTCATGTAGATATTAAGAAACCACGTTGATTACGCAGGATCAAATGTTAGCGAGACGTGACTAATTACGAGAGGAGCACCGGGAGTTGAACATCCTTATGAGTAGTGTTTTCTAATTTATTACTTAAACTCATTATTTTATTCATAAATGAAATGTTATTACACATTGCAATGCATTTATAATCTTTAAATGAGTTTCTAAATGAGAATGTGCACCAAATCTCGAGGTCTGATGATAAGGGTTAGGGTATTGGATGTGGTTGAGCTTGAGGACCAGATGGTGTTGTACCTGGAGGTACATTCTGTCGGGTTTTCAATTGTCCCACTACTGAGGATCTGAGGTTGCTATACATATGGTATATGCTGACAAATCCTTATGATGTTGTATGAAAATACGCCTAACTGTCTGGTGAGCCCACTCTGGTGAATTTATTATTGTCTTGTAGGCTAGTGAAAGCTTCGACATGTGTTTTCAACATTTAAATCGTTTTCAAAATAGAAGGTGCGCCACTGCATTATGGATTTAACATTCATTAACTAATTGCATTCATTCGCATATTATTGTTGTGCACACATACATGACATTTTTTTTATAGAATTCTTGTTCTAAGTTATAGATTAGACTACATTACTCACTACGTCGTTGTAGACAAATTGACTCACCATTCTAATATTTCATATTCTTCTATCGCAAACAAAGGGAAGAAAGTGGTTATAGTGTAGAGTGACATTTTGAGATTTATTTTGGTAGGTTTTCTACATAGTTCATTATTTTGAGAGTTAATATGATGTATAGGGAGCAAGGAAACTGTTGTAAATATTTTAACTTAGACACTTCAGCTATTGCTGCATTTAGGGGAATGTATATGATTAACTTTTGTTTGACTTAAATTTCTACTGTAATTATTTGTTTAGCTACTTTCGCATCACTTGTGATTACTCTAATGATGTTGTGTATGGAGTGTGAAGGAGGCTTAATAGTGTTTTGGCAAGCTCGACTTGTGAGTGGGTTTATCAAGGCATGGTGTGGGTCGGTTCACCCTTCACCCTAGAAAAGGGGTCCTGACAATGTTAGTATTAGAATCAAGGTTTTTAAATTAAGGAATAACAATTGTTGTTAACCTGGGGAACCTCAGAGTAATCGCGAAAGTTAGGAAAATGTTAGCAAAATTATAAACCACGATTGACAGGAAGAGAAACACTTTCTAACTTCTGGTTGACTTAGAGTAGCATAGCGAAATTATAGACAAAAACTTTATAACTTCTGATTGACTCAGAGTTGTATAGCAAAATTATGGACAAAAATGTTCTAACTTCTGATTGACAGGAAGAGAAACTGAGTGAGAGTGACCATATCATGAGGGGAATTTGACTATCATTGGGAATTAGTGAGTTTTAAGACTTAAAATTTGAACCTTATTGATTAGACTATCACTTGGAGATAGTCACCTTAATGTGCAGTTATCTTTTATTATAAGCATTTAAAGTTATGGTCTGCTTAACCTTGGAAATTACAGAAGCTTAACGTTTTATGTAAACCACGATGCTCCCTCGACGTGGGAGATCACATAGGATCTCGGAATTGGTGCTACCACCACCACCTCTGATTTAGCCTGAGCAAGACCCTATATAGAGGCTTGAGGTTATGATCATGGTGTCTACTGAGGCTATTCAGGCTTAAATAGCCTTATTGAGAGGGAAATTGGATAGGATTGAGGCTGAGAAATAGAGAGTTGACTCAGTAGCACCCCCTGCACTAGTTGTACCTAAGATCGAAGCAGATGAGAGGGTTGTAGACTACGTAGAGGTAACCCCGGTGAGATAGGGAGATGAGGCTACTTATAATCATCTTCTAAAGAAGTTTTTGGATCTGAGTTTGGATGCAACAGAGAACTAGCTTCTCAATATTAAGAAGAATGTAGAGATGTTGAAGTTGTCCAAGGAGAACCAAGTACTCTTTGCTGTGCGTATGCTTGAGGATGAAGTTGTAATCTAGTGGAAGGCCAACCGGACTATTGAGGGTCTGTAACACCCCAACCCCCTAGAAACAGGTTTAAGCTCAACCACAAGGCAGGTTGGTCGTATGTTACATTTACAAGTACACAACTTGCATCTCAATTCATTTATTTAAATACTTATTGAAAACATTCATGGATATATCACAACGTATTAAATTTCAATTCAATAAGGCTATACAATTAGATAAAGGAATACTTCAAACTTTTTATTTATTCAAATAAAATAAAGAAAGTTACATTCTTAAATCAAAACTTGAGTACATAACATTCAAAACTTAAATAAAATTCAGTTGAAGTCTTAAATTCAAAATTTGGGCAACATGTCCTTAAAATAGAACTTTCAAAACTTAGAAATAATCTAATATCCATGGCCTTCATAATTCAAGTCAATTTCCTAAAAAATAAAAGGAAAGGGTGAGCGCATAGCCCAGTAGATCATTCATTAAACAACTAAGTTACTATTTCAAATCAATACCACATTCAAATTCAAACACTTTCATCCATTAAGTGATTCAAACAACTTGTTGGTTGTAGTGGACGTTAAGAATGAAAGGGGTTCTACTCCCTTGATGTTCTTAATTTAGATACCCCTCTTTAGAGTGAAAAGACATTTCTTTGTCACTTTCCATTGGATGCTACATACTAAGTATCCCTTAGTTGCGCCCCACAATCACACACTCCTAGCATGTGTTAAGAACACCCATAGCACTCATACGAGTCAATATGACAATACATGGTTCTTATTTTCAATTTCTTATATTTAAGAATCATATAATCATAAAAGAAATTCAAAATGTAAATATCAGAATTTTAAACAATCAAGAAAGCATGTAAACATTAAATAGCATGCTTGATACATTGAATTAAATCTTAAACATGAATTCTAAGCATGACATGCTCTCATGAGTGATTAAAACATAAAAACATGTTGAACTACAATTAAAATATGATTAAACATGCTAAAACTAAAATAAAACATGCTGAAAATTAGAGTTTAAACAAGCATAAACATGCTAGAAATTTAAAATAGCAAAGTAGAGGTTTAAGAATCTCCTCCACCTTAATCCGAGTTTCTTATTAAATTCAGCAGAGGTTCCACTTATTTACCACTTTTAAAACTTCAATAACTTTTAACCACCAACAAAAACTACTTCAAAAACTCTCTAAAATTTTGAAATCAGAACTTCTCACACGAGAGAGAAAAGAGAAGTGAGAAGAGATGCCAAGAAGAGGGCTAAGAACAAGCAAAGAGGAAAGTGTCAACTCTTTACTTTGGGATGAGATGAATGTGAGCAAGAGGGGGTATTTATAGGTGTTCATGAACACAAGGGGAACATCTAGGGCAGCTAGGGAAGCTCACCATGTTTGGGCATATTTCTAAACTCATAAGGGGATGGTTTGGGTGAGAAAGGCAAGTGTGCTCATGGTTGGCAAGTAGGACCATTAAAGTTTTGAATCCAAGTGTGAGCAAAATCTTTGAACCTGATTTGTTTGTTTTATGTGTGTGAACACAATTAAAGGTTTAGAATATATTCTAATCTCTCTTGGATGTCCTCTATTAGTAGGGAAACATTCTAATGTGTTGTGATTCATAAAATCAAATAAGTTTCTAATATGGGCACACAAAAATAAAGCTTTGGAATGTTTCTTATTTTCCTTGGATTTTCTCCCTTTTTGGTTCCACATGTGAGCATGAGACAAATTTCTATTTTCTAATTTTTTTTTCTAGGTGAAGGAATCTTTCTATATCTCTTTAAATTAACCATTCTCATTAAACTTCTATCTTGGGTTTGTCATATGTGTGCCCGCACACACACTTATGAGACATTTTATAATAACCTTAGTATACATGATCATTTATCTTGGCATATGGAATCATTCTTCATGGTTTCTATAGGTGTGGACATACTTGATCATAAACATGGCACATGGGATCATTCTTCGTAGTTTCAAATAATGGACACGTCCCATGGAGCTTAGGGTAGGGTAGGGTAGGGTGCACATGATCATGACGTTCTACCCATGTGACTTGCACATGTTAGGGGTGGGCATGACTTCATGGGTTCACAAAAATCATATAAAAATTAATATCTCCTTATTTATATGAAAATATGATTTATATCCTATAGTTTTAGAATCACATGAACCTAATACACATTTTAAGGTATGTTTGGGCCCAAGGTGATTTTCCTTCAAAAACTTTCCTTATTAAAGACCCATTGAGGTCACTAGGCAAATTAAAATCTAAATATTGGCCAATTGTTCCAATTCTTGGATATGTCATTTATTTTGTTAGCTCATATCATTTCCTTTCATTTCAGGTCATTTCAATCTCCCGAAGTATCCTAAATGCCAATTCTTTCTAATTTGGACCCCCCTGAAGGGCGTTTGGAAACTAAAAACATTAACCTCGACCAATTGTTCTATTTTTTTGGATATGTCATTCATTTTGTTAGTTTATGTTATTCCATTTTGTTTTGAGTCATTTCAATCCCCTGAAGTGCCCTAAATGACAATTCTTGCTAATTTGGACCCCCAGAAGGGCGTTTGTCAAATGAAAACCCTAACCTTGACCAATTGTTCTAATTTTTGGATATGTTCTCCCATTAGTTGGTTTTGTTACTATACTTCATTTCAAGTTGTTTTGGGTCCCTAAAGGTCACCAAATGAGATTTTCGAAAACCTGCCAAATTTAGCCCTAAAATGAGCCTGGTTTATTTTGCACCCAATTTCACTAAACTAAATTTTGAATTTCATTTA
Source organism: Tinospora cordifolia (assembly GCA_030144865.1). Classification (NCBI taxonomy): domain Eukaryota; kingdom Viridiplantae; phylum Streptophyta; class Magnoliopsida; order Ranunculales; family Menispermaceae; genus Tinospora; species Tinospora cordifolia. Next base: position 6,325 of record JAJIYU010017197.1, on the reverse strand, counting down.
ATTAAATATAGAGTTTTCAAGGTATTACAGGGTCACATTAATTCATGGGTTTTTTTCTTTGGGAATTATTCTTGAATACTTATGTTACTAACACAGGAGGGAGCGTAAGAAGGTGGAGCTTTTGACCCTACGACAGGAAGACATGATAGTGAGGGAATGCACCCATAGATTTTTTCAACTTGAGGCTTATGCGCCCAAGTTAGTGGATAACCTAAGGGAGAGAGCAGGATTCATCTATCGAGGGCGGATGGTAATCATTAGGCAGGTGACATCAACTTCTGGTGAGGCCACCTTGGAGACCATTCAGATCTAGGCGCTACAGTTTGAGACAGATGGTATAGATGAGCGTCTGATGTTTTAGATAGTACAAGGTGCCACCGTACAATTGCAGCGGTAGTTATGACCCCAATCATTGATGCAGGGTAGTTATTGATGTGGATCTAGAGCGGGTTGAGACCCGATGAAGAAGAAATATTCGGGGGGAAAGTCTAGAGGGGAGCAGAGTCAGCCATTTCCTGTAGTCTTGATCGCTACCATCCTAGTACATATTTATGAGCCAGTGGGACAACCATTGATCCAGTATGGAGCCTGAGGTAGAGGTCGAGGCAGAGGTCGAGGCTCAGGTCATAGAGGCCATGATTAGGGTCAGACCTATTAGGTTGAGTAGGGATGTAAGATTATATGTTTTTAGTGTGGCCAGTTAGACCACAAACGATATGATTGCCCTATGCTTGTTCCAACTTCTAGTGTACCCACCACCACCGTCACTTGATGAAGAACACAAGCCATAACCCAGCCTGACCTAGAGGCTACCACGACTTTGGTAGATGGTACCATTTCTATTTTAGATTCTACCTTATATGTGTTGGTTGATGCTGGCTCTACCTTATCATTTATCTCTGGACATGTCGTAGATAGATTGGGACTTAGAACTCTTAGGGCACCCACTTGGCTCATGTTGAGTATTACAGTTGGGGAATGCATTTACCCTAATCTGATATGTGAGGGTTGTGTGTTGAGATTGGGTGACTTTGAGACGATTGTTGACCATTGGGTGTTAGAGTTCCTAGAGTTTGACGCTATACTTAGGATGGCTTGGCTAGCCACTTATCATACGCATGTCAACTATTTTCCAAGAGAGTGGTATTTCAGGTACCAGGGCATCCTATTATCATTTTTGCAGGATAATGCCTCTGATAAATTGAGAACTAGAGGCAGCATGGCAACTCAGTATGAGATTGATACTCTAACTGGTCTAACCACCATAGATGAGGAACCTTCTAGAAGAGTATGGAGGAGATTCCTATTGTCAGATATTTTTTTGATGTGTTTCCTAAAGATTTACCCTACTTGCCTCTTAAGTGGGAAATTGATTTTATTATTAAGGTTATTCTAGGGACACAACCCATTTTGATCCCTCCTTATCAAATGACGCTTAAGGAATTGTAGGAGTTGAAGGTCTAGAAGAATTGATGAGTAAGGGTTTTGTTACCCCTAGTGTGTCACTTGGGGTGCTCCAGTGTTGTTTGTGAGGAAGAAAGATGGGAGCCTCCATTTGTGTATTGATTATCGACAGTTGAACAAGGTGACAACAAAGAACGAGTGCCCTCTCCTGCGCATTGATGACTTGTTTGACCAGCTCAGAGGTGCCACTATGTTTTCAAAGATAATCTAAGATCTGGGTACCATCAACTAAAGGTCAGGGAAGATGATGTACCGAAAATAGCTTTTCAGACTCATTATGGGCACTATATCCTAGTCATGCCATCTGACATGACAAATGCCCCTACGATGTTCATGGACTTGATGCAAAGAGTATTTCATCCTTGTCTCGACTCATTTGTCATTATCTTTATGGATGACATCCTTATTTATTCAAAGACTAGGGAGGAACACGCCAATCATTTGAGGATCGCACTGCAGATTATTCAAGACCACCACTTGTATGCTAAGTTTAGTAAGTATGAGTTCTGGTTGACAGAAGTTCAATTTTTAGGCCATGTGGAAGGAATCGATGGTATTTCTGTTGATCCGGCTAAGGTCAAGACTATTATTAGTTGGCTGAGACCTACCGCAGTCATGGAGATCTGTAGCTTTTTGGGTTTGGCAGGCTACTATCATAGATTTGTGCAGAATTTCTCGAGGATTGTTGTACCAATAATGAAACTTACCCAGAAGGACATGCCCTTCTTATGAACAGATAAGTGTGAGGAGGCCTTTTCGGAGCTAAAATGTCATTTGACATCTACATCAGTACTTGTGCTACTTGAACTAGGTCATGAGTTGGTAATCTATATAGATGCATGTGAGGTAGGCCTTGGGAGTGTGTTGATGCAAGGTGACTAAGTAATTTCTTATGCCTCATGATAGTTAAAGGTACATGAGAGAAATTACTTCATCCATGATTTAGAACTGGCAGCAGTAGTGGTTGCGCTCAAGATTTGGTGACATATTTGTATGGTGAGCATTTATGCTTTATTCTGATCATAAGAGCCTCAATTTCTTAGGGAGATTTAAATATGAGGCAGAGGAGATGGATGGAGCTACTTAAGGATTACGACTTTACCATTTAGTACCATCTCGGGAAAGCCAATATAGTGGATGGAGCTACTTAAGGATTATGACTTTACCATTCAGTACCATCTTGAGATTGTTTGTGTGGCTAAACATATGTCTCAGGAGTGGAGGATGATTAATTATGCGATAGTGATGAGTATCTACGAGACTTCGATTGAGTCAGTGCACAGATGAAAGCCTAGCTAGTGCTGCTTGCTAAGATCATAGAGGTGGAGTCTCATGATGTTGATTATGTGACATACAGGGAGTGGGCAGACAAGACTTGTAGAGTAGAGTGGTCAATTGACAGTGATGGTACACTGAGGTTTAGGGGATGATTGTGGGTATCAGATGACCCTCGTCTATGATAGGGAGTGCTAGCAGAGTTGCACAGCTTGAGGTATACTGTTCATCTAAGTACCAATAAGATGTATTAGGATGCTCAACGTACTTATTGGTGGCTGGGAATGAAGCGAGATATTGCGGCCTTTGTGTAGAGACGTGACACGTTTTGTCGAGACCCCTTCCCTAGGATAAAGGGCGAACCAACCGGCACAATGTCCCAACAAACCCACTCGTAAGCCGAGCTTGCCAAGACACTATTAAGCCTCAACATAAAACACCATATCACACACTTTCAGAGTAATCATAAGGAATGCAGAAGAGATTTAACATACGAACACCAATAAGAACTTCATATTTCCAAAACGAGTCATTACGACATGTGTAGCAATGGGAGAGAGTGTTCATTATATACAGGCTATCCTCACTCCTATACATAGGTCCTAACCTTCAAAAGACGATAACAACAAATGAAATACAAAGAAGTCCTACCAAAAGAGTAAGGGAACGCGGTTCTAGGCGATGACCACTTTCTTGCCCTTATCCGCTGCTGAAGAACCTGAAAAGTTAGAGTAGTGAGCCTAATTGTCCACGGCGGCTTAGTGAGTAATGCAGTCTAATTCAAACTTAAAACAAGTATTCTACAATTAAAAATATGTGCCATGAATGCATGAGCAATAACATTATGCAAGTGAATGCAACAGTAAACACCATTTAAATCCATGATGCAGTCGTGCACCTTCATTCAAAATAATTAAATAATGAAAAACATTCGCCGAGGCTCGCAAGCTCTCTGAGGCGATTAAAAATCACTTGAGCGGGTTGCAGACAGTTAGGCGCATCGTGTCGACTTCGATTAGGTCTTATTGTCATTGCCATCATCGTAACGACCAACCAGGACTTATTGTCGTTGCCTTATAGTGACGGCTCGATTAGGTCTTATTGCCGTTGCTATCATCGTAGGCCCACAGAACCCCCTGGCGGGCACTCTGTGCTAGGTGGTCACCTCTCGAGGTCGTATAAGAGACCAACACAACTCATCCTAACCCTGTACTCTCGGACCTTGAGACTCGGTGCACTTTTCATTTAAAACCCATTTGAAAGAATGCAAATTCATCACAATATGTAATCCATTTTCATAATGCACAGAATAACAAGCTCTAAGAAATGAGTTAGAAAACACTACTCACAGGGATGCTCCGCTGCCGGCGCTCCTCTCGCGACCGGTCGCGTCTCGCTAGCACTGGGTCTTGCGAAATCGATGCAACTTTTTATCAGTAATATGGGACTTGGCTCACTCTAATTCTATATCATTGGTTAATCAATTACTTGACCTAGTCAAGACTAGTTTACATACGTTCGTTCCCTTGCTTTAGTTACTAAGTCCATTTGATTGACCTCGGTCAATCTTAGTCAACCCTAGTTAACTTATCATTTGCTGACCTAGCTGGTCAACAGAGTTGCACAGGGTCAATTCTGGTCTTTATGGGGTCAATTGGGCCAAAAAGGGTCAATATTCCCAATTTCCACTACTTAGGCACAAACCTTAGCCTATAACCCTATCTGCACAACCATTTTTTTGATTTTTCTGCGGGCAATCCATTCATTAGATTTGCACCAAACCTAGCAGAATTATTCTAGACTTCCTAAAGTTTTCCCAGAATTTTAAATTATAATTTTTGGACCTCATTTACTAAGGTTTCTAAGCGTGATAACAGAAACTGCACAGATTCCGTATCCCCTATGACAAGCAGTGAATTTTGACTTAGTTGACCTAGCTACACACATTAGAATGTCCTGAAATTTTGTAGGCCAGTTCTAGACATATCTAAGGGTCTCTCCACCAAATTTCAGCTCAATCCATCATGGTTTGGTTAGTCAATTTTATCTCAGAAATTTTGGCCAGATTGTAGGAAATTTATGGGTTCAAGGATTCTACGATCTTCTAGTGTTCCTTTCCCTCATTCAATCACCATCCTATGGGTTGTTTCTTGTGTCTACTTACAGTTTACAGGTCATAACATATTCACTAATCACAACCACTTCGAATCAGTAGCATGCAACATCAAAAACATGTCTATCATTTTATCAATATTCTGCTACATTCTAAAGAACACAAGGAATTTGCTATAGCATCCTACAATCATGACATATTTGCATGAATAAAAAGACACATCCATAAGAGTTCAGGGTCAAGTCTTTATACCTTTCTGGAACCTCTATTATGGAGTCTACAATGCCTCTGGTTCCAGCCCGAAAGGGTGCCTTGAAGCGTCCCAAGTATAGCTCTTGTTCTGGTCTCAACCTCTTTCTGTCGACACTGTTTCAACAGTAAGTCTAACAGTCAGCAGCAGTGGCTTATATGACACATTAAATGTCCTAATTTCTAGTTTCTACCACTTGGACACTTGAATACTCATGATAAGGATAGAATGATGGATTTTTACCTCAGGGACGTGCCTAGAGTGGTCCAAGAGTGAGTTTTCCCAAGGATGCTCCAACTGTTTCTGTTACACAGTTGCAACAGTGGGTAAGCAACCAACTTCAAGGGTCCTAAAATCATGTATAAGCCCCTATTTTTCACTCTCCAACTCTTTGAGATCAAGGTATATACGAAAATGAAGGGAGTGAACCATTTTACCTTCAAAAAGGAACTGGAAATGGCCAAAGTCCAAGGCTTCAAAAGTGGTTCCAGCACACACTTTTTGGTTTTTCTGGTTTTGAGCAGTGTGGACAACCCTCTTTTTGATGTTTTCTACTTCAAACGGCTCCAAGACTGGGCAAACTACTTGTAGGACCTTGTAGGTGGTAGCACAAGCTTCAAATCAAGCTATAGTTTGCAGGATATGGTAGAGAATTGAAGAAGTTCTGAGCTTGGAAAGGTGGTTACAGAATCTGGAAATTCTGTATTTTGAGCTCAAGAATGTCTTTTTGTTGCATGAGGATGCTTGCTTGGCAAGGGTGTGTATGACATGTGGCATCCAGGTGGCACTTAACATCACATGCTGGATGCCCAGTTGGCAACCTTCATTGGCCAAATTGGAGGCCATGAAGTGATGGCAAAACCATAGATGCAAATACCAGGGTTCTCATGGTTTGGTGGCTGGAAAATGCCAAAAATCCCCAAACATCGCCTAAAAATCTGTCAAAAATCGCCAAAAGGACGCACAAATGACAAGGAAAGGAAAGGGGCTGGACCCCAATGGGCACGTGGGTCGGCCAACCCAGTTGGGCCGGCCCACGCGCCTGGCCCTGGCACTAGGCGCCCGAGCCTTGCGTGCGGCCCGAGTCCCGCTCGAGTGCCCGCCCGTGCGGGCTTGGCGCTCAGCCCAGGTCCCCCCTTTATTATTATTATTTTTTTTTAGTTCTTATTTTTCTTTTTACCAATGCATATATATATATATATATATATATATATATATATATA
>JAJIYU010017196.1:0-11782 GCA_030144865.1 Tinospora cordifolia | reverse complement strand
AGCAACATCAAAAATAACTATAGCAACCGAGCATGTCCTTCATGGCCTTCTTCTTCTTCTTCTTACAAAGCAACGTAACTTCTCCTGTTTCATTGCTTCAAATACCACGGTCTGCGTCTTTCATAAGCCAACGCACCGCCACAGTTCCCTTCTTCTCCTTTCTACAGAGTTCGGTCCAGATTTTCCAAATTTCCTTTTTTTTTTTTTTTTTCTGATCACCTGAACCCTTTATCTTTATATTATGAAATATATGTATTTGCTAAGTATATGTATTCTTTATATTATTATTATTATTATTATTATTTTTGACACTGCTAAGTATATGTATTTGCTAAGCACATCAGTCAATGTGCTCGCAACCCATCAGAATATTTTTAAATGTATATTTATATTTTCCAACTATATAATATATTATGTTTTAATAGTTGTGATACTCCTTTCATACAATTTAATATTTTATTTTGATGTTTAGTCGCGACATAGCCCGCTCGCAAATTTCAGGGTGTTACACCCTTAGAGTGAAATATAGTTTTTCTTAGCCAATTTTATTAGACTTTTATACTTCAAGGGAACTTACCCACCAACCAAGTACTTTGGTCTTAAAACCATATGAACTAATAATATGAAAAGAACATTCATAGTAACCCACATATTTACTATGATGGCACGTGGTTATTTTCACCATCATCTTTTGTTAATTCTTGAATCATCAATTAAAAATCAAAACATGAAGCTAAGATCACTAAAAATTCAGAATATAAGCATTATAGAAATCAAATCATGGACATCCATAATCATACATCATTCTTTAAAATAAAACCTAAACATGATACTAAACATGGCATGATTACTATAAATGCATAAATTTGAACAAGAATCGAATATGAAACTGAAATATGTTGTAAAATACTAGAACTGAAATTATTTTAATTTCAAAAACCAAACAATAAACATGCTAGTAATTTGAAAAAGAAAAAAGGGTGTTAGAAAAATCACTTCCACCTTATAAATAAATCTCTTATGCACACTTCTGAAATCCGGCAGAGTTCTTTTACTCCAAGTTTCTAAATACTCAAGAACTCTCAAGATCACTTAAGAACAGTTCTATATTACTCAAGAACTGAGGGGATTGTCAAGAAGAAGGCCACAGAGAGTCAAGAAGGACTAGTATGCTCTTAATTTGGGATAAAAAGAATGAGAGCACTAGAGTTCTTTATATAGAGTTTAGGGGAGTGAAATTTAGTAACTTTGGGTGGCAAGTCCAAAGACAACTTTCTAATTTTCTCTTGCATATAAATTAGCAAGATCAAGTATTTAGAGTTTATTATTATTATTATTATTATTATTATGGCTTGATCAAGATCAAGATCAATTTTTCTCTTGATTTTTTTAATTTTGGTTTTCTTTTCGAGCAGTGTGCCACCAAATTTTTATTTTATTTTTTTATTTTTTTCTCTATTTTCCTTCAATGTGTCACATTTTTTTATTTTGGTTTTATTATTATTTTTGAATCAATCCATATATATATATATATATATATTTCGGGCAGTGTGCCCATATTTTATTTTGTTTTGTTGTTTTTTTTTTTGCTCACTATAGTTTTCTAATATAAACCATATCTATACACATATTTAATTGCTAATTTTTACAATCCATATATTGCTAAATTTTTTTTCAACCTATATCTATAATATAAACTTGCTAACACTTCTATATTTTTATTTTGAAATTTTTTTTATTTTCAGTAGCTGAATTTTTTATTATTTGTATTATCTGAATTTTATGAAAATTTTTCAATCTCCAATTTATATTTCTATTATATTTCAATTGTACAATTAAATTGTAAATTCCATATATTTTGTTTTCATTTTCATTTTTTTTTGTGATGTATTAAATCTAAATCAACTAACTAATTAGATAATTTATTTAAATAACTGATTAGTAATATTTCTCACTTTTACTTTTGTAACCCATAAATATATAACTTGCTAATCAGGTTCTATTAATTAATTTGACTAATAAAATTTTTATTTCTATTTTCTTTAATATATATATATATATATATTCAATTAAGCTACACAATAAATTACGTCTAAGTTTTCTCATAATATATTTTAATATATGAGTTACACTTACTGATTATTTGACATATTAAATAAACTTACTAATTTTCTTGCATTCAATAATATCGTTTAATTTATTAAATAAATTTATTAATTATTTGATGTACTAAATAATCTTACTAATCTTTCTCTAATAAATTTAATAAACATTATATAATAAACCTTGGAATAAAATTTCTTATTTTTATCTTATATTTTTACACTATTATTTTTATTTATTTTTTCGATTAGGCTACAAATTAAAATTATGCCCAGATTTTGTATTAAATAATTTTTTTATAAATGCAAGTAATTCCTTAATTTTTTTTTACTTATTTTTTATTTTTGTCAGAGACCTACTCAAATGTCATTTTTTTATAATTAATTTTACTTATTTGACATTTTTATTTAAATATCAAATTAAGTCTTTATTTGCTTATTTTATTTTATACCTATTGCTATTTTTTTTGTCAACTTTCTATTTGTTGTGTGACTATGTGAATTAACCAATTCTCTTTAAATTAGTATATAATAAGTTTTTTTTAATAAGGTTTCTTATTTTTATTTCTCTTATATATTTCTATACCTCAATATTTCAGATATTTCATATTAGTTTTTTATTTTTGGATAACTTTTCTATATCAAAATATGTACGATTTTTGCACTAAAATTCTTATTTTATTATATCTCCATAACATATTATTTTTCATTTGCCAACCCATAATTTGCACCCAAAAATTTTTAAAATCTTCGAAATTAATTTACTTAACTTATTTTATTTAATTTCATTAAACTTATTTATTTTTAACTATTTGACAAAATTTTAGAGTATTACAATCTCATCTCAAAGCAAAGAGTTGACACTTCCCTCTTTGCTTGTTCTTACCCTCTTCTTGGTACCTTTTCTCACTCTGTTTTCTTTCTTGTGTAAGAAGTTTTTATTTTAGTATTTTAGCGCATTGTTGAAGTAGTTTTGTTGGTGATTAGTAGTTTTTGAAGTTCTAAAAGTGATGGATAAGAGGAACCTCTATCAGATTCTACAAAGAAACTTGGATTAAGTTGGAGGAGATTTTTAAAACTTCTATTTTACTACTTTGAGCCTTTAGTGCATTCATGTTTTCAGTTTTTTAATCATGTTATTTTATAAATTTCAGCATGTTTAAATTTTATTTTGAAGCATGTTTAATCATGTTTTAATTTCACCTAGCATGTTTTTATATTTTTAATTCATGCACGATAGTATAACATGCTTAGAAACCATGCTTAGGCTTATTTTTGAGTTTTCTAGCATGTTATTTGTGTTTTTCATATTTTCTTGATTATTTAAATTCTGATATTAATTATTATGATCTTGTTTCATATTTATTTGAATTTCAATATGAGAAAGTGAAGATAAGAACCACATACCATCATAGTAGTCTAAGTGATGCTATTGGTGTTCTTTACATATACTTAGTGTGTATGAGTAACATCACTAAGTGTGGATGTGTCTTAAAATACTTGGAATGAGGACATGTGATCCTTATTTCCAATGGAATGTGACAAGAGGAATTGTCCTTCCATCCCAGGATAGGATTGTTTTAATGAAGAACATCAAGGGATTAAAAACCCTTTTGTATACAACACTAACAAGATATTGTTTGAAACACTTAATGTTTGTAAGTGAATGAAATTGGATGTACTTTTGATTTGAATTAGTAAATTAATAGTTTGATAAATGATCCACTAGGCTATGTGCTCACCCTTCCTTTTATTTTTTAGGAATTTGAAGTGCATGACCAAGCTTGCTAAGGAATTAAAAAGTCTATTTTTAGAAGTTTCTATGTAAGGGCATATTGTCCAAATTTTGAATAAAAACTTTCGCTAAATTTTTGTTTTAAATTTTATAGTTATGTTCTCTTTCTTTTGATTATATGAATTCAATTTTGAAGTTTTTCTTTATTCACTTGTATTATCTTGTTGAGTTTTAAACTCAATAGAAGTGTATTTATGAGTATTTCTATAAGTGTTAGAATAAAAGAATTTAGATGCAAGTTGTGTACTTGTCAATATAATATTGGATCCAATCCACCTTGTAGTTGAGCTTAAACCCTTCTCTTGGGGGTTGGGGTGCTACAACTCCGTTACTACTACTCCACTTGTTGTTTGAAACAGCTCAAGAAAGAAAAGAAAATACTCGGTGCCAAAATAGAGGCAGAGAGAGCAAGAAGGGTCTTATTAGCTCTTGCTCTAGCATGAATGAAATGAAAGGGGAAAAGAATTTATATAGAGTCTCTCATAAATAAGATTCATAATTGTTGGACATTTTTTAATAGGAAACTTTTCATTTTGCTCAAAAATGGTGCCTCCACATTTAGAGGTTTGAGAAACCAAGGTTTTTAGGGTTTCTTTTTCGATTTTTTCTGCATTTGTTTCATAATTTTATAGTTTTTTTTACTGCTTTGCGCTTACAACTTCGCAAATTCATGAAGCAGAACACCCCTTTTTCTTTGTGCGCACTATATACAAATATGGTTATATATATATATGTCTACACAAATTAATTAATTGATTAACCAATTAATCAAATAAATATATACATGTATACATATATGTATACTTTCATACAAAAATAATCGGGGTATTACAATTATCACCTTGTTCAAGTGTCGATAGTCGATACACGAACGAAGGCTCTCATCTTTCTTTCTTACAAACAATATTGAAGCACCCCAAAGTGACACGAGGGGTAATAAAACCCTTGCTCAACACTTCTTCTAGCAGGACCTTCAACTCCTACAATTCCTTAGGTGTCATTCGATCAAGAGGGATTGAAATAGATTGCATCCTATAAATAACCTAAATGATGAAATCGATTTCTCGCTTGGGAGGCAAGCATGATAAGTCTTTGGGGAACACATGAATGAAATCTCTTACAATAGCAAACTCATCAATCCTTGCCCGTGAAGGTCCCTCATCTATGGTGGTTAGACTGGCTATAGTATCAACCTTATATTAACCCACCATTTTACCTTGGGCTCTTGACTTATCAAAAGCACTATCCTAAAAGATGATAACAAGTTGCCCTGGTATTTGAAATACTACCCTTTCGGCAAAACAATCCACATGCACATTGTAAGCGGTTAGCCAATTTGTATCTCGAATATAGCGTCAAACTCTACGAACTCTAATACCCGAAGGTCAATCATAGTCTCAAAGTCACCTAACCTGAACACACATGCCTCACAAATCAGGTTGGGGTAAATACATTCCCTGACTGCAATACTCAACATGAGCCAAGTAGGTGCCTTAAGAGGTCTAAGTCTTCAATCTATTTATGGCATGTCCAAAGATAAATGATAAAGTAGAACCAGCATCAACCATTGCATATTAAGTAGAATCTAAAATAGAGAAGTTACCTTCTACCAAAGTCATGGTAGCCTTCGAGTTAGGCTAAATGACTGCTTGTGCTCTCCCTCGAGTGACGATGGCAGTGGGTACATTGGAAGCTGGGATAAGCATAAGGCAGTTATATCATTTGTGGCCCTACTAAACACACTAGAAACATGCAATTGAACACCTCTACTCAGCCTAATAGATCTGGCCCTGAACATAGCCTCTATGCCCTAAATATCTACCTCGGCCTCGACCTCTACCTCGGCCCCATACTATGTCAATGGTTGTCCCGCTAGCTGATAAGTCTATACTGGGTTAGCGACGATAATGACTACAGTAGTCAATTGACTCTGCTCCCCTCTAGATTGTCCCCCCAAATATTCCTCTTCCTCTGATATCTACCTACTCAGGGTCTACCATGATAACTACCTGAGTCAGTGGCTGCGGCTATAGCTGCGTCTACAAGGTGGTACCTTGTATTATCTAGACCATTGAACACTCATCTCTACCATCTATCTCAAACTATAGCGCTTGCTTCTGAATGGTCTCAAGAATAGCCTCACTAGGCGTCGATGTCACCTATCTAATATTGGCCCTCAACCCTCTATAGAAGAATCATGCTCTCTCCCTTGGGTTGCCCGCTAACTCGGGCGCATAAGCCTTCAGTCAAAAAAGTATGTGGGTATACTCCCTTACTGACATGTCCCCCTATCGCAAGGTCAAAAACTCGACCTTCTTATGCTCCTTCGCCGTCTTAAGGATGTAAGCACTCAAGAGCAACTCCCAAAAATGGGCCCATGAAGTAACTTGCCCCTCATTGGTTCAGGTGGCCTTCCACCAGATGGCGGCCTTATAACACCCCGACCCCCAAATCCCATCACCAACATCGCTAACAGGGTGTCTTCATCTCTCGCCTCGAGACAGAATCAAATCAAACGTGCAGTTTGTGACACCCTAAAACTCTGTGATCGTAGCACATTGCGAGTAGGCATAAAATAAAATAAAATAATAAATTAAAAATCGATATTAGTTAATTTAGGTAGAAGAGAAAAAAATAAAAATAATAATATTATGAGCTTTGCAAAATATGAATATTTAAAAATAATAATAATAATAATAAACAAGTAAGAGGCATGTTCCAAAAGAAAAAAAGATGCATTAAAATAGTTTTAGTTCTAAATTGACTTCGTCCGATTTAGATCAATAATTAAAAGTCTCAAACTATGTTCGATTCGAACCAAATTTAATTACTAAACAAAATGATCAATTACATAATAGTTATGTGAATATTTATATCATAGAACTATAAAGCAGAGACCAAACTAGGATTACAAAAAACAGTTCCAGAGAAGTTTGGATTTTGTTGAGCAAACCAATTTGGAAGAAAAAAAAGAGAAAAGTCTGGAAACCTAACGAAGAAGAAGGAAAATCTGAAGATGGGGGTGACTTGAGATGGTGGTTCGGTGTTGGACAATTGAAACAGGGGAGTGAACAACGAAGGAGATGATGAAGATAAAGGTGATTAGGAAATTTGGGGAAGCAAAATTTGATTTTCTGGTTCGTGAAAGAAAGATCGATAATTTATGATGTGGGTTTTCTGGTTCGTACCTTTAGTATAATAGATGAAACAAAATCTGATTTTTGATTTTCTAGTTCCTCTGTTCATTATAATAGAAGAACAAGAAGAAAGAGGAAGCTGTTTTGATTTTAGTTTAGTTTTCGTTTTGTGATTTTGGGTATGATGAACAAGAAAGACAAGAGGAAAATGAAGACGAATGGAAGATTGTTGCGTGCTGTGCGCAACAAAGAACAAAAACCCAGTTGTGCGTGATGCGATTTTGGTGTTCTAGGGCTGAAGGTGGAGAGGAAGCATGGTGATGTGATTTGTGGGTGCGTGGTGAGCAGCTACTGCTAGGGTTGTGCAAAGCAGAAGGGCGAACAACAAGATGATTAGGGGGTTCTTTTCCTTTGGATGTAGTGCGTTTTTGATTTGAGGGTTTGTGATTGGAGCTAGAATGTGATTTGGGGCTTGAAATTTCTGGTTTATGGGACGTCAAAACAGAGCAAGATCTGGAAATTTTTCTGGGTTGTGCATTGTATGCTTGTTGGACGGTAGTTGAGCTTATTGGTTTTGCTTGGCCGAACTAAACGAAGAAGGAGGCTGAAATTGAAGAACGATGCTTGCTGGTTTTGCTGCTGCTGTGGCGATGAAGAACAGAGGAGAAAGGAAAACAAAGCGAATGATACTCTATTGCTGCCATTGCTGCTGTTGTTGTTACCATTGCTGCTATTTGAGTAAACCGAATGAGGAAGAAGATGAAAGAAGAAGACTAGCTTTACTGGTCTTGCAGTCTGCTGCTACCGTTGCTGCTGCTAAACAAAGATGAAGCAATGCAAAGAAGAGGAAAGAACCTTGTGAGGAAGAAGAAGAGAAATTGCAGTGTGCGTATTATTGCAGAAGACGAAATGCAGCCATGTGTATGTGCTGCTAATATGTAGATCGACGATGATGTGGTCTAGGGCGTTTTTAGATCTTGTGATTGGAAACTGTGTTTGGAGATGGGTTGAGGATGATGAACGAAGGAGTTTTGATGGTTGAAAAACAAGATCCAGGGCTTCAAATTTCTAGATTTTGGGGCATTCAAATCAGATTTAAAACTTGGTTCGAAAAATTTGTTTTTGAGTTGCAGATTTTGCGTTTAATAGTGGATTGAAGTTGGAATCGAATAAGAGAGAAGATCTGAAATTGGGGGTTGAATTTCAGTTTGGGCATTAATTCGGCGAAAAAAAAAAAATAGGATGAAAATCTGGTGCATTTTGAGTTCAAATGAAGAAGAAACAGTAACAGCTACTGTTGCTGCGATTGCTCAGGCGACGAAGACGATGAACAAGGTCTAGTTGCAAATACGAATTGAACAGGTATATTTTGGAGTTTTAAATTTTTGATAATTCGCAATGAATTATATTTCCTTGATTTGAGGCGCAGAATGAAAATTAGAAATTTGAACCCTTAGCAGTTGAAAAATAGGATGATAAAGACTTAAAAAATAGGATGATAAAGTCTTACTCAATATTTTGATATTATGTTGATGCTTGTAGAATTTTGAATGAAATAGGATATTGGGTTTTGCAGTTTCAGAAATTAGAAACTAGATACAAATTAGAATTAATTAAAGCAAGTACAAAAATAATTTAAAAAATTTATTTAATGATTGAAATTAAATAAATTCAATATGAGACTATTTATTAATTATTGAACATAAGGACTAATTGAATTAAAAAATAATAAATTAATTAATCTTTTAAATTAGGATAAGTTACAACTTAATAAATTAAATTAGTTAAAGACAAAAAAAAACTTTAGAAGTTTAAAAGTCTTTTATAAGAAAATAATAAAATCTTAGGCCCTGAAACTAAACTTAGAACATTTAGAAGTCTTATTTTGTTCATAATTAAATTAATTATAATATTAATAAATTATTTAAATTACAAAGATTTAATTATTAGAAATCTAATTTTATGAGGAAGCTTGTTAGTAAATTATTAAAGTTTCAATCCAAATTAAGGAGATTTAAAGGACTGAAAAATTATATTAATCAGAATATACAAAATTTTAGGAATTAAGAATAATCTTAAACTAGTGGAAACTGATATTTAGACTTACTAATTAAATTAGAAATCATTTACATTGAGAATAAGTTATTAAGTGGTAAATTTCAGGTTTGTACATCTTATAGTAGGGGATTTCTCGAAGGAAGACAAAGAGCCCTAAAGATCGGCGAAATCAGGTGGGCGTGACTTCCTTGCTCATATGTATTATATGGATTTAAGATTCAAAGCATTTGATTGGATAGTTCTAGGTTATTAGAATCTTGTTAGGAAATTGAATGATATTGGTTGGCTTATGTGAATGATGTGTGATGATGTATGATGAACTTCTTAACTCATGCAAAAATTAGTTTATAACATGATCTTGCATTTAGATTTACTCAAATATGGCATGTACGACTAGGATCATATGCATCTAGATATTATTGCTTACCCATGCATCTTGTCTGCAAGCATAGTGGATTATATTCTCTGGTGTAGTGTATGATGCTGGATGTGTTTGAGATTATTTATAAAACCAAAATAAGACGATGGTTTATTAAGAATCCATGTACCGGTGCGATTGATGAGCCCGAGGTGGATTGAGGTGACATCTCCTATATGTCACTGCTTAAGATTGTCGAGTTATTAGGTGGGTCGTAAGTATTCCCACCTAGAGCTCGAAGTCTTTGGGAGATGGTACGATGCCTGGGTAAGTACACTATCTTAGGCTATAATGTGAGTGTCGATTGATTTTAGATGGTTATTGGAACCCTCTGAGATTTGATTGGATCACAGGGAATACCAGGAGGCATCTCAACCCTCTTCCGGTCTTAGATTTCGAATAAAACAAATGAATGTTTGAACGCCTAATGTTTGGAAGTGTTTGTAATGTTTTGGATTGAGTCTATATAATGCATGTGATGTGTAGGAGCGATCTACTGAGCTTTCGAGCTCACTCCCACTTTATTTTTAGGTACATCTGGACATAGAGTATGTTAACGTACATCAGAAAACTCACAGTTTCAGTGGATGCCTCATTGGGAGGTCGTCCCGGGGTAGTTGGTATTTGTCTAATTATTCTGAAATGATTTCTCTTGTATTCATTTGAATTTAAATTCAGTTAACTAAATTTGTAAGCAATATTTTGTTTTTAACATTTTTGGTTTGATTTCAGATTTTAAAGTATTTTCGCTGCACTATCTATGAATTGTGTTACTAAATCAGGTGAATGTATTGAGAAATTATTTTGATCTATTATTTGGTATAGAATGTCCATATAGACACTTAATTCAGAATGAATGATTATGAACTTAAGTTTGAAGAAAAAGATTTTTGACAGAACGAAAATTTCAAGTAACATCTCGGTTTTCAACAAACGACGATCCACACATGAGATATTGCGTAAACGGAGGTCCGGTCGAAAATTGGGGTGTTACACAGTCACTCCCGCTTTCAATATTCGGGAACTGGGACATTACTTATATTGTTTCTTTCTCATAACCATCCCAATAAAATATCAGAGTGTGGAAACATAAAGAACAACTTCATGTATGATTGAACATAGTGATGGCATGTCGATTAGAAATAATATGATTCATCCCATAAAGAAATAAAATACTTTGACTCCATGGCTTGAGTTAAAAAGAGTCATTAAATTAATATTTGGCCCAATGGCCAAAGTCAATAAAATAACCAAACATAAATTAGATGTTGGTTTCGTGCCCTATGACTATAACCGAATAGTTAATTTCTATTCCTACCAACAGTCTCAAGTTACTTGCCTGAGAGCAAGTATCTTTAGTGATTACTTGAAAAAATAGATAAGTGGGGTGAGTTCAAAAGTTCAGTTGATCATATACAGCACATCTCAAACATTATTAAAGTCAATGACACAAAACATGTAAATACTTATAAATCATTAGACATTTC
This sequence comes from Tinospora cordifolia, assembly GCA_030144865.1. Classification (NCBI taxonomy): domain Eukaryota; kingdom Viridiplantae; phylum Streptophyta; class Magnoliopsida; order Ranunculales; family Menispermaceae; genus Tinospora; species Tinospora cordifolia. The sequence goes on along the minus strand of JAJIYU010017196.1, from coordinate 785 downwards.
TAAACACTTCAGTTGTTTACATTGACGTTAAAGCCGAAAGGAATCTCTTTCGTATTCCTTTATGTCCGAACTCTTAGAAGTAATGCCCTGAAGGCCAATTCCTTATCATGACCCAACCTTAGGAGTAAGGTCTCACTCGATCCTCAGTCCCTTCACAACTACTACCATAGTAGCACAGACTCCAACTTAGGTTGGGGAAATACCCACAATGATATTAGACTACTACCATAGTATTTGTATCTTCCTTCACCCTTTCTATTCCTAGTTTTATACCCTACACTCTTTCTCTTCTCCTCTTCGAAAAAGTATGCTTGAATCCACCCTGGAATCCTTAAGCCCTCTATTCCCCGTATAGAGTCACTGTCACAGTTTTCATGCATAAGGGAGGTTCAATTGCACCACTTCTTTAGCCGCTTACAGCTCCCCGAAGGGTTTGAATCGGAACCAACTCCCCAAAGGGTTGTCAGATGCCATCCGACTCAAGACTCCCCAATTGCCCCAATACATGGTTAGAATATTAATTATCTTTATTTAGTGACCAATAGAATGCACCATTAATCTCAAAATATGCATGTATGCAAGGATAAATCATGCTAACAAATCATTAATCATGCTACAATCACTTAAATCACTTCACGCAATCAACACTCATGCAATGTTGAATGACCGAATTCATATAACCTGCTTTCTAAGTAGGCAAGCAATCATACAATCAAGCATCATAACATCCCTAGCATGCTTCTAAGATCATAAAACATTAATCACACAATCATGCTTGACATTCA
>JAJIYU010017195.1:0-11782 GCA_030144865.1 Tinospora cordifolia | reverse complement strand
CTCCTACCCACGTCGTAGGGCCCACGTCATGGCGTGTCATTCACAAGGTGCTGTCCCCTGCCCCCTAAGGTTTTCTTTCGCTTCCGCGGAGATTCGAACCTAAGACCTAGGGCTCAAGTACTTATTTATTTCATCATCCGCTACCATTGAGCCAGTGGGTGTTACAATAAAAAGGCGTCTTTTTATTGTAACACCCACCAGGAATTCTACCGGGACTTTTACAGCCCAGTGGTAGTGGATGTTGCAAAAATAATGTACTTGTCCCCTAAGTCATGGGTTCGAAACTCCACGGAGGCGAAATAAAAATCCCAGGGGGGGAACAGTACCTTGTGAATGACACGCCATGACGTGGACCCTACGGCGTGGGTAAAAGTCCCGGTAGGATTCCTGGTGGGTGTTACATACAGATATTGGACGATGTGTTGAGAACATGTATCCTAGACTTTAGAAGAAATTGGAGTAAGCATCTACATCTTGCCAAGTTTGTATACAATAACAGTTATCAGGCAAACATCAAGATGACTCCATATAAGGCACTACACGGCAGACCCTGTAGATCACCATCCTGTTGGGCAGAGTTTGAAGACCAGGTACTCACTGGACCCGAGTTTATTGAGGAGATGAGCTTGCAGGTGAAGCAAATCCAGAGGAGATTAGTTACAGCATAGAGCAGGCAGAAGAGCTATGCAGACAAGAGGAGAAGACCTCTAGAGTTCCAGACCGGTGATCAAGCATTTTTGAAGATCAGCCCACAGAAGGAGATCAGACGGTTTGGAGTGAAGGGGAAGTTATCGCCTCGCTACATCGGTCCTTTTTAGATTGTCAGACGGGTTGGTGTCTGTGCATATGAGTTGGATTTGTCGAATAGATTGTCCTCAGTACATGTGTTCCACGTTTCGATGCTCCGGTAGTACGAACCAGACCCATCTCATGTTTTACATTTGGATGAGATCGTACTTCGAGATGATGCTACTTACGAAGAGCCAGTAATGCAGATCCTTGATCGTAAGGTGCAGAGTCTCAAGACTAAGGACATTCCTTTAGTCAATGTCCTGTGGAGGCATCATAACCTGGAGGAAGCGACCTGGGAGCTTGAGAGTGAGATGCAGAAGAAATACCCAGATCTCTTCGCCAAGACAGATTGATTGGACACATTGCTCAGGTACTTCTCATTTAAATTTCGAGGACAAAATTTCTTTTAAGGGGGATAGATTGTAATAAACCAAATTTTTTATATCGCGTACACATCGAAAATTAAAATTTTAAAAATATTAAATAAATATAAAAATGTTAGAAAACATGATTTAAATATTTATTAAATAAATAAAATAAATCACATTGGTTATTTTTAATATTCGAATTTTTCAACGTGTAAATAGTAAAAATAAATTTTACTAAATAAATATAAAAATGACTAGAAACAGGATTTAAATGTTTAGTAAAGAAATAAAATAAATCACGTTGGTTCAAGTTGGCGAAAAATTGGAAAACAAAAAAAATACTTATGGGGGTTTATTGAACTAATTTCAGAAAAAAGGGGGGAACTAGGCAAAATTTTCCTCTATGAATAGTGGTACTGTTCATCTACAGGCACTGTTCATGCGCTTAATATTCATCATCCCCTATTTAATCGTGAAACATGGAACCAAAGAGCAAAAATCGAAAAAAAAAAAAGAAAAAAACAATCTAAATTTGGGGTTTTCGTTTTTAGGTCATCAAAGATTCGATTCTCGCCCAAAGATAGTCAAAACGATCCAGATTGAGTCTAGAGCAATCCTAAGCATTTAAGGTAAGATTCTAAAGCTCTAAACTATTAAGATCTGAATTCAGTAGTCTGAATTGCGAATTTGAATTCGAGGGTTTCAAATTTGGGGTTTTTGATGTAAATAATGATCTAAAGCGCAAAGAGCTCAAAGCTAGCTTGCTTGCTATAGAATAAGTGATTCTAGACTAGATTTTGTGAATTATAACTGTTCATTTGTGATTTTTGACGAATCTGTGAGTTTTGATTGAATATGACGAATTAAAAGGTGCAAATCTTTTCATAGATCATAAAACTCGATCCGTTCATCCTTTGAAGTAGTAGTCAGAATTAAAAGTGTTTAATACTTAGTTTGGAACGCGTGGACTGTATTTGTGCGTGTAGTTATGAAGAAATGAGATTTGGGATTTTCTGAAAGGGGAAAATTCTTTGATACACAAATAAAACCCAATCTAAGCTTAGTTTGAAGCTAGGCTCAATACTAAAAGTGTTCAGTTATTCAAGTGGGACGCGTAGACTGTGGTTTCGCGTACTGTCGTTGAGAAATGAGGAAAGCTGAAAAATTGCCTAGTTTTGAATTGAGAATTTAACTGAAAATTCTCAAATAATTTTGAATGAGCTTTAGAGTAAATTTTTAATGCACCATTTATGTTTAATGATGCAGAGGGATGACATTGTTGACTGTTGTTGAGGTGATTTGCCATCTAGCAGTACATTTTTCGGATTCAGGTGGGATTGTTTTATCTCCACCTTCCTCTTTAGTATTATGCAAATATATGATGCGAAATATGATTCTATGTTAAATTCCTGTACATAGTACCATGTTAGGGATGTATGGATTGTATGGAATGATTGATTGATATCCTGACAATCGGTTATATGCTTTCTAGCATAGGTATGCATGATGTATGTTTGCTTCAGTTACATGAACTAGAATGGTTAATAAGCATGTCGCATGATGAATGGATTGAAAACATGACTGTATAATTAAAGAACATTAATGGTTTATTAAGAATTCCACGTACCGGGGCGATGACGGGCAATTACTGGCACATCACGTTGAGGCTCTCTGGATGTCCCAGGACGTCATCGTGGGTATCCCCCAACTAGGCCAAACTTCGAGCGGCCGTATGAGACCCTTGAATTTGGAAATCATGAGAATTTTTTTCCTTGGTTTCAATATCTTCTTGGGTCGTGGTCTTTGAGGTAGACTTCTGTTTTATAAAGATTTGTGCCTGATTGTGTTCAGGACCACAATTGGGATACTGAGGGTGGTTCACTCTCTCGGTTAATTCCTAATATCAGATGGTAGATTCCTGATATTAGAGCACAACGGATAAACTGACTAAGTGTTTGAAACGTCCCTAATGATTTGAAACTGTTTGCATGCTTCGTATGCTTGTTTGTTTAATGCTATTGAGTGTCGATGAGATCCACTGGGCTTTTGAGCTCATCCCTATTATCATTTTACAGGTACTCATAGGCACAGCGCTCAGTGAGGATGCAGACCAGAGACTGGAGGATGTATAGAGAAAGAGAGTGATATTTTGTGTTAAACTGTCTCTTTGTTTTGAATAGTTTTTATGATGTATATTTTGGATTTGGGCCGGAGGGTCATGTATCATATTTCTGTGTATGTGTCTATAGGACTATTTTACCATCTTGAGCACTATTTTTATTTTGATTGATGAGCTGATGATTTTTAGATATTGTATGCTAAACAGTGTTCAATGATTTAGAAAGATTTGATACGAAAAGTGTTTCCGCTACTATTATCTTGATTTCCAGTATGAATATGATTTTGAGCATCCGATGAATTTGATTTGAAATTAATTGCTTAGTGAAGCATGAATGAAATGATGATTTGAAATTATGAAATGATCTAAACCTCGTGTATAGAGGGTAGTGAAAAGATGATGATGATTATCGCACGCCAGGTGCCTCGGCGGACCACGCGCCGAGCTTGGAGCCGTGCGACTCCCGATGACAAGGCCTTAGATTGATAGATATGATGTCTAGCCCGAGGGTTGGGTGTGACAGCTGTTGTTGTTGTTGGTCGAGGAAGAGAAACAGAGAGCATAAGTGCTCTGTTGCGTGAGGAAGAGGAGAATGAACTAAGGCAGCTGAAGGTTGTTTTCGGTGTGTGTGTGAACAGATGAAGGAAAACAAAAATAGAGGAATGAAAGCAAGCAAAATAGCTTGCTGCTGCTGCTACTCGAATGAAGAAGGAATCATGCAATGAAGAAAATGAGACATGTTGTGCATGGTTGGGGTTGAAGAAGAGGAGAGCCAAAGCTGCTGGTGATGGTTTATAGGACGAAAACAGAGCAACACGGTTTTGTTGCTGTTGTTGCTCCCTAGCTGCTGAACGAGAAGAAGAAGAAGGTGACGAGGGGGGTGATCGGTGAAACAGACAGAGGAGAGAATGGAGAATAGAACAACGTGCTCTATTGCTGTTGTGGTTGCTACGGCCAAACGAACTCAAGAAGAAGGAGTAGAAAGCAATAAAGAAGAAGAAGAGAAACCAGAAATGAAGGTTGTGAAGAACAGGAATTCAGAGTTGCTGGCTGGCCATGAATTGCTGGTGCTATTGTTGTTCAACGAACAGGGAAAAGGTGCTGGGTGAGGAACGAGCAAGAAGAGTAGCAGATGCCTAACTGGTTGTGCGGCTGATCCGGAATGAAGAAAAGCATAGTGGAGTGTGTGAATGACTGCAGCTACATGAAACAAGAATAGGGAACCATGATTTAGTAGTAGTTGGCCGTGAAAGAGAAGAACGGAGGAGAAACATGATGAAGGATGATGGAATAATTGGGATTTTTGGGTTGTCGTCCATCAGATATGCGTGTGACTTGGAGTTGTGAATGAGAAGAAGGAAATTGCAACTTCTGGTTGGTGAATGATGAAGACAGGGGAGTCGTGTAGGTTGAGTGGCGCATTGTTGAAGTGGCTATTATGGTGTTTGAAGTTGGAGTGAATAACAGAGTAATGGTAACAATGAAGTGATGTGTGATGCATGTGTGTGATTGTTGCTATCGTTGAATGAAAAAGAGCATGGAAGATGAAGGTGAGCAACTGTTGGCTTGTGCAATTAGCAAGACAGAAGAAGGAAATGATGCTCAAATGGTGAATAGTATATGGTGCTAAATCTAAATTGATCTTGGCATCTTAGCTGATGTATTTCGAAACAAAAACAAACTTCGATGAAGGAATTCTCGCCGTTAGCGTCTTCACGCGAAGGAGATGACGCGAGGTACGAATTTCAAACTTTTAATCTTAGATAGTATAGAAATTTATTTTGATTAATCGTAAATGTAAATGGAAAATGACAAAAATATTTTATTCAATTAGAATTTAAATAAAACAATTATGGAAATTTGGCTAGAATATTTCTTTAGTAATTTAAATAGATCTAATCTTAGATTAAATATAAATTATTGAACATGAGGATAATTTGATGAAATAAAATTAAACTAATTAATCATTTCAATTAGAATTGGGGGAATGGTTCCCCAACATATCAAAAAATTTACTTATTATTAGAAGTTTAAAATTCTTAAATTTAAAGTAATTGAAAACATGAAAAATAAACTTCTTGAATTAAATATCTTTTATAAAGAAAATATTAAAATCTTAAACTTCGAAACTAAACTTAGAACGTCTAGAAGTCTTATTTTGTTTGTAATTAAATTGATCATGATGTTAATAAATTGTTTAAATTACAACGAGTAAGTTATTCGAACTCTAATTATACGACAAAAGCTTACAAGTAAATTATTAAAGTAAAAATTTGAAATTAAGGAAATTTAGAAGACATAGAAACTACTTTAATTAGAATATATAAAATTTTAGAATAACCCAAAATTAGTTGGAAGTGATGTTTGGACTCCATAATTATCTGAGAAATTACTTAAGCTTAAGAGTAACTCTATTAAGTGTTAAATTTTAGATTTATATATTTTAGCATATCGCAGATCTCGAAGGAAAGCAAGGAGCCTTGAAGATCGGCAAAATCAGTTGGGCATGACTTCCTTGCTCATTTGTATTATATGGATTCAAAGCAATTGTGTGAATAGTTCTTGGTTATTAGAATTTTAGTAGGAAATTGATTGGAATTGTTTGGTCTATGAGGATGTTGTGTGATCTATGATGATTTATTTAAACTCATGCATAATCATCTCATGCCATGATTGAATATAATGATTTGCACTTAGATTTACTCAATTATAACATGCATGAATAGGAAGATATGCATTTAAATGTCATTGGGTTATTCATGCGCATTATCATGTTGACTTACATGCATATTGGAATTATTTTCCTATTGAATTATGGGATGCTTGATATGATTGAGACTGTTTGTAAAACTAAAATAAGACGATGGTTTATTAAGAACCCACGTACCGGTACGATTGACGAGCCTTAAGTGGATCGAGGTGACATCTCCTATATGTCACTGCTTGAGATTGTCGAGCTACAAGGCGGATCGTAGGTATTTCCACCTGGAGCTGACTATGACAGCTCAAAGTCTTTAGAAACGGTACGACGTCGTGATAAGTACTCTCTCTTAGGCTGTGATGTGAGTGTCGATTGATTTTAGATGGTTATTAGAACCTTCTGAAATTTGATTGGATCACAGGGAATACCGAGAGGCATCTCAACCCTCTTCCAGTCTTAGACCCCGACTAAAACAAATGAATGTTTGAATGCCTAATGTTTGAAAGTGTTTGTAATATTTTGGATTAGGTCTGTATAATGCATGTGATGTGTAGGATCGATCCACTGAGCTTTTGAGCTCACTCTCACTTTATTTTTCAGGTACATCTGGATATAGAGTACGTTATCTCACCTCAGAAGGCTCACAGTTTAAGTGGATGCCTCATTGGGGAGGACGTCCGGGATAGTAGACTTGGAGGTCATGTTTTATGTGTTTTTCACTGGACTGTTTTAATGTAATTACGTTGATTTGAACTTTGGTTTATTTTATCTTTAAATAACTTTTCTTGTTTAACGATTTTGTTTTTAATAATAATCTTTAAGGTTATTCCGCTGCATTGTTTATAAATTTTCTTGAGAAATCCGGTGAATATATTGAGAAATTATTTTGATTCTTTTATTTTGTATAAGAAACTTTTTCAGGTATTGGCTTGAGAACCAATTGTTATGAGTTTAGTTTTGAAGAAAAAGATTTTGACAGAATGAAATTTTTCAGTAGCACCTTGAGTTTCATCGGGCGACGATCCATACGTGAGGTAACACGTGAACGGAGGTCTGGTTGAAAGTTGGGGTGTTACAATCCCATACTACCATCGTATACTTAGCAAAAATTTAAAAAATACATTAGCTAATAAATTTTATCATGCATATGCGAGAATGCAAGCAGAAAATTTTAAAGCCAAAATAAGTTAATAATTCAAAATAAAGACATACTCATAGAAACCACTTAATGGAACACAACTCCAATTCCGACTATGCTTATGCCATACACTACAAGAATCTAGCCGATCTGAAATGGAAATATTCGTTAGGATTTGAAAAAAATTTGTTGCAAATTCAATGTGACACCCTGGCTCCCAGCGTCTGTCTCTGTCTCTATTTCGACGATCCGTCGCTGGGGCCGCGCGCGGAGACGGCATGCGCCCGTTCGTTCATTTGGCGGGAGACGCCGTGTCATCTGTTTGTTCGCTGAGAGCTAGAGGCCATGTGGTTCGATTTCCTTTCTCATTTAATCTCATGTTTCAAACCTTTCTTTTAAACAGGTTATAAAGTCAACACTAGAATGTACAACGACCTCGAAATACTCATTTCTTTTGGTAGATGTGACATTCATTAAAAAAAACATGCAGCGGAATTCAATTCATTCATAAATCCATAGTGAATTCATATTTGGCCAAATGAAATATTTCGCAGCGGAATAACATTTCAAATTCATTTTCAAAGGGCATGGTATGAAGATAAAACATGGCCCAATGGGCCTAAGTTCCAAAATACTTAATTTACATGTGAAACCATTTAAGATAAAAGAGGGCACATGCCTAGTTCAATTTAAACACTAAAACATTATTTACAACAAAATGGTACAACGATAAATTCAAATAAAACTGAACAAAAACTGTAACAACCTCCTAGCGAGGTCGCTACCCAAAAAGACAGCCCGTGTGCTGACCTACTCCTACGATTTCAATGATCACCTGTAATTAGAAAAGTGGGGTGAGCTCGAGAGCCCAATGGATCATTCCTATACATTACTAGCATTATACAAACTAGAATACAAAACATGCAATCGCTTTCATGACATTAGGCGTTTCACACAATTTCTTATTTTGTTATCATCTAAGACTGAAAGAGTCTATAACCCTTGGTATCCCCTATGTGGTTCGGGAGCGAATCCGGGGGTAACGCTCGAGGGCCGATTACCTTTTGGAACCACGATCCAAGGATGGAAGTCCGCAGTGATTATCCATTCGAAGACACAATCAGCTATCGCAGTCAGCTCGGGTAGGGACACCCACGATGATACCCTAAAGCTAGTCACTATGCCAGTACGTGGATTTATTAATCTTAATTTAATATTCTTTAGTCATACATGTCATTCTAAGTCATATGTGATCATCAATGAACCATTTAAGGTAAATCAAAGTAGATGTGATCAGCCATTCATGGAAATCATCTCATAGAAATCTCTATCTAGCATTTTATGGCACAAGCAACCATGCATAAAGGACATACACCAAGTCAAACCCATCCAAGGTCAATCAAGCAAGTCCTAGCATGCTTCTAAACAAATCTTAAACTAACAAACATCATGTTAAGCATTCAAAATTTGGATAAAGCTAGGGAGTAAGAAAATCACACCCACATTAGTACTCTTCAACCTTGGGCCTTTCTCCTCGTCGTGCACGCCTCAAATTATCAATCTATAGGGTTTTTAAATAATGTGAATATGTGAGTCTAAGGCATTCATGGCATAACCAAAACCTTAAGGTTTGTATTCTTGGCGCATGTGTTTCAAATGCACACAAAATCAGTACAAAATGAGAAAACATCTGTGCATGTTGCATTATCGCGGCAATGCTTCGGCGACATGAGCTTAGCACATCAATGCTAGGTCACTAAGTTTAAAACACACATTAACTCAAGGAAAACGAACTACATTTGAGGAAAGTGATTTAAAGAGCTAAGAAAACAAGATCTCAAGAGGGTTTCGAGATTTACCTTAGCACAAAACCCTTTCCAAGCTTGCCTCAGCCCGAATCCACCCTTGTTGATGTTGCTCTTGGCGGATCTGAGCTTGAAAACGGTGGAGAATGGTTTGAAGGAGCTCAAACCACCCTTAGAACTCAATAAAACACTTAAGAAATGGGATGAACAAGTTAGGTGAGAACTAGAGAGAAAAATCAGTGATTTGCGGCAAAAAAATCCAGATCTAGGGTTTTCTGCACATGTTCGTTTATATAGAAATCAACAAATTACCGCGATCACTGTAACATGACCGCGGTCACTATGCAACTACCGCGGTCACTGAGTAGTTACCGCGGTGGACAGACTGGTGTGCATGGTTCATTTTTGGGTTTTTCGCGTGATTACCGCGATCTCTAGAACACCGACCGCGGTCACAAGTATGCACTTCCTTGTTTTGTTTCTGGGTTTCTCCCGCGATTACCGCGATCACTATTGGATCTACCGCGGTCACCAGAACGATGTATTTCCCTTTGTTTTCTGGGTTTCTCCTGCAATGAACGCGGTCACTATAGGACCAGCCGCGGTCACCAGAATAAAATTTTGGTGTTTTAGTGTCTTTTCTTCGCTATTTCTCATTCTTCTCGAATGGGTATCACTCTTACGCTTATTTAGACTTAATATACATGGTTTTCGGGTATTTTGGCCATCTTTATTCTTTTACTAAGTTTGTTATTCCACTTTATCCATTCACTAGCGACGTGGAGGTCATATAGACTTTCAGGGTATTACATTCAATATTGAAACAAATTAGCATTGAAACATTTGCATTGCAAAATACCTCTTTGCTAATTAATTTGCAATGGATGATAAATCCGTTGCAGAATTTGCAATCAATAAGCCGTTGTAATCTTCTGCAACGAAAAGTTTCGTTATAAAATTAGAAATGAACTATCTGTTTCTAAGTGTAGACACGGATTATCTGTTGCTAATTTTGCAACAAGTTATCTATTTCTAATTTTGTAACAAATTTTTCTGTTGCAAAAAATTGCAAGGAAATTTTTTGTTTCAAAATAGAAAGAGATAATTCATTTCTAAATCTATGATATGAAACAAATTTGTAACAAGTTTCATGACATTTTTAAACCAAATATTCATTACTAATTTATAACAAATATTTTGAAACCAAGTAGTTGTATAATGAATCTATAACAAATAATCATTACTAATTTGTTCAGAATTGAAACAAATTTGCAATATATTTGTGGCCTCTCTATACCTGTTTTAAATATACCTAAAATTTTGTAATGAATAAAATAATAATATTATTTTTCATCACAAATAATTTTATTAGTTTTTCATTTAAAAGTCTTATTATTTTTCAGTTAAATAAATTTTATTATAATAATTTACTTAGTTATTATAGGACTAATTATTATTTAAAAAAGTATTTAAAAAGTTTATTTTACAAAATACTCATTTTGCTATTTTATTTCAAAATCGTAACAAGAAGAAGAAGAAATCATTATCTTCTTCTTTATCAGTAGCGCGCGTTGTTGTGCACAAAACTAACTCCTCTTTCTTTCTTCTTAGAGTGCGTAGGGGCATTGTCATTGTTGTGCGTGAGATCAGACAAAACTCACTTATTTCTTGTGCGAGAACAAAACTCCTTTAATTTTATCTAGGGCGTGTCAAAAAATTTTTCCTTTTGAAAAAAAAAATGGTTCTTATATTATATTTTTAAGAAAAAATTAGTTAAAACTGAAATAAAATTTTAGGAGCAATTACTGGTTAGGTTGCTATATACAATTAAAAAAATTTAAATGTAAGAAGAAAAATCAAATCTATTTGACTTTTTTTCTACTACTTTTTATTAATTGCAATGAATTTTTTACTGCTTTGATGAAATATATTTAGTTTAGTAAATTATTAACTTGTATACTTTGTAACAAAAATTATTTTTTATTATGAAAGGCAACTTATTATTTTTTTTTATAAATTCCTCTTATTTTCTTTAAAGTAATTAATTATTTTATTACAAAATAAACTTGTTTGAGTAAAAATTATTTATTTAAATCCTAGAATAAGTAATTAAAAATAATAATATTTATTTGAGAATTTTTTAAATAATTATATTATTTTTCATTGCATCTATGTTTTTTATTTTCATTTAAAAGTTTAGTTATTTAATTATAAATAAGTAAAAACTATTTATTTAAAAAATTAATTATATTATTAATTATATTTTTTAATAATAACAATATTTTTTTGATGAAATTTAAAATAATAATATTATTTTTCATCACAAATAATTTTATTATTTTTCATTTAAAAGTCTTGTTATTTTTTAGTAAAATATATTTTATTATAATAATTTAATTAGCTATTATGGACTATTTATTATTAAAAAATTATTTAAAAAGTTTATTTTACAAAATACTAATTTTGTTATTTTATTTCAAAATTGTAACTAAGAAGAAGAAGAAATCATCTTCTTCTTCTTCATCAAGAACGCGTGTTGTTGTGTATGAGACTAACTCCTCCTTCTTTCTTTTTAGGGCACGTAGGTGCACTGCTGTTGTTGTGTGTGAAAATCAAAAAAACTCATTCTTTCTTATGCGAGAACAAAACTCCTCCTTTAATTTGATCTACTTAGGGCGTGTCAGAAAATTTTTCTTTTTGAAAAAAATTGGTTCACACGATAGGGGTTGGGTTTTTTAATAAGATCTCTAATTACTTAAATTAACAATTTTTAATTTAATATAAAAATTATTTTAATTGAATAATATTGTTATAGCTTTTAATTCTCATAATGCAAAATATATTATCTTTTAAATATTT
>JAJIYU010017194.1:0-11790 GCA_030144865.1 Tinospora cordifolia | reverse complement strand
TAGTATGATAGTAATATACATAGAGAAGTATATGTGTAAAGGAAATGCATTCATAAATGAAATATCTCATTTGGTGTGATGTTAAGGTATGCATATGTAGGAAATGATAGTTCCACATTAGAAAGATAGAAACACTAGTTGGAAGAGGGCTCTATATAAACCCCCCTACTCTACCCATTTCATTGATCCCAAAAACAAGAGTTAAAAATTTCTCTTACTCTCTCTCTTTGCCTCCTTCTTGGCAAGCTTAGTCCTAATTCTTCCTTGCTTGAGCTATTCTAAATAGTTCGCGAGGTAGTAGCAACGAAGTGCTACAGAGATTTTAGGAAGAGATCTCAAGGTGAGTTTCTTTCCCTTCTTTTAATTTATTATTTTGATTTAGATAATGCTTGCTTGTTTATTAGTTTGATTTTATTCTTTGCATTTATATCATTCAATTATCATGTTGTTCATGACCAAGAGAGTATGCTATGTAGTTGCGTCTTATACGATCTTTAACATCAGAAATCAAAAGTTGTTTTTCTTGTTTGAGAGAGTATGCTCTATAGTTGCGTCTTATACGATCTTCTACATTAGAAATCAAAAATCTGTGCTTCTGTTGATTTATAATGTTATACTGTTGGTATGTTTAATTACTGTTGAAATATTTATTTACTATGCTCTTTCACACAAAGATAAGATTAAATAAGATTTCAACCACATATCGGTATGGGAGACATTCTGTGTTCTATGTAGAATTGGAACTGGCTGTCAAGACTGACACCAAAATGGAACGAGTTTCAAAAAAGATCCCACTAGAAATGGGTTGAGTTTCAGAATTGATCTCTCTCTAGATTTGGAGCATAGAGGTTATCCCCGTTCGGTTTAAATTACGACTGAAATAATATATTGTTTGAACCGAACAAATCCCTGAAAGTGTTTGATATGCTTGTATTATCTGGTTGAAATAATGAATTAAATAAATAGAATGATTCACTGGGCTTTTTAGCTCACCCCCCCTATTTTTCACATCTTAAGGAATTAATTAGCTTACGATGAGCTTTATCTATTGAAAATTTTTATTTATTTCAATGTAGGGCACATAGGCTCAAGTTAAATCATGTATTTCAGTTTGAATGTATTTTTCGTTGTGATAGATCATTGTACTCAGAATTTTCAAATGAATAAATAAAGAATCTTATTTACTATGATGTCATTTTGTACATAGACTAATGTACACAAGAACCCTAATGGATTTGGATCTAAGAAGAAGAAAATGTAGCAGGGTCCGTCTCCCGGGCGGCCTAAGATTATTGATCAAAGAAAATTAGAACATCAGATGACGTAGAAGATAGGGCTCGGGAGGCGAGGTGTTACAAGGACATGGAAGCTTATGTAAAGACTTGTCTAGTTTGTCAACTAGACAAGACTGAGAAGACGAAAGCAGTCGAAACACTTGAACCATTGCCAATTTCAGAGAAGCCATGGAGGAGCATATCCATAGATTTTATCACCAGATTGCCAAAATTCCAAGGATATCAGTCTATCTTTGTGGTGGTGGATAGATTTTTCAAGTATGCAGTATTCATCCCAACCCCTCATGCCTGTATTACTGATGTTGCTGCTGAACTGTTCTTCAATAACGTGTTGAAATACTGGGGAATCCCAAAAGACATTATTAGTAATTGGGACATCAGGTTTATGGGACAATTTTGAACTGCATTATTCGAACTTCTTAGATCATAACTAAAGTTCTCCACAGTAAGTCACCCCCAAACTGACAGTCAGTTAGAAAGGGTGAATGCTTTGTTGGAGGAATACTTGAAACACTTTGTGAATGTAAGCCAATCGAATTGGGTGAAGCTGTTGTCCACATCCCAATTTTGCTACAATCTGCACAAACAATCAAGTACAAGGATGAGTCCATTTGAAATTGCTACAGGACAACAACCCCTTACTCCCCACAAAATTGCTAGAATAAAAAGCTTGGGGCAGAGTCCAGCAGCATACAGATTTGCAAGACATAAGCAAGAGATGCTAGAAGAAGCCAAAGATAGTCTCTCCAAGGCTATCAGAAAAATGAAGAAGTACGCAGATCAACACCAGAGGGAACTAAGTTTCAATGTTGGGGACAGGGTATTGTTAAAGGTACCATCCCAAATTTGAAAACGGGTAAACATCAAAACAGTCCACAGGAGCTTGCTCCCCAAATATGATGGCCATTTAAAGTGATGGAAAAGGTGGTTCGAGTAGCTTACAAGTATCCAACCATCCACGAACATGACACAAAATTGCAGACCACTTGGGGAAGTTACAAATGGTTATGCCAGGTTATGGAACTGCCCAAAGTGGCACGTAGAATGCACACCAGGGAAGTTATGGAACTGCCCATAACCTCCCACGAATAAGATGGCGCATGGAAGCACATTGGGAAGTTATGGATCTACCCACGGACAGGTGTACCCACGAACAAGAGTGCTCACTGACAGGTGTTGCACATATGCACAATGGGAAAGTTATGAAACTGCCCATAACTTCCCACGGACAGGTGATGCATAGATACACATTGGAAAAGTTATGGAACTGCCCATAACTTTTCAGAAACAAATGGCAAGTGATGGCACATCACTGTGCAATTGTAACTGATAAGGAGCATTTTTCCTATATAAGCCCTATTTGTTGTACTCAAAAGAGACAACACAGATTGCCTTGTAACCCAGTTGCTTAGTAAATAAAGTGGTTTTTGTGCCTTATTTGTGTGCCTTGTGATTTGCATTTTGAACGTCTAGGATAACATTCCATTGCCCAGGCCACTGTGTAATTGTTACCTTGCGATTCGACCCTCTAAGATAACTCTTTAAGTAAAGTTGATAATCACTCAGTCAATCTCAAGTGCATAAACTTGGAAGGCCCACTTGATTGAGAGATATCACTTTGGATTGCTGAACTAAAGTGGGACTATAGTACATTTACAAGAAGGTCATGACTGAGATGTAGATAACCCTGAATCGCAGTCATTAACCCATGTTCGGTTGACCTTCAAAGTGAAAAATCTCAGACATTCAATGGACCTGTGACAGGATCCTAGATGCAAAGTTGATGGTGCGCCCATTAGATTTCAAGCGTGGATGGTTTAAATAATAAGAGTTAAAGAACCTCTAGCTTTTTTTATATAAAGAATGTAGAACAATATGAGGACGATTGAAAAAGCTTTAAAAGGAACAATTTCTTAGCCTATGGAGTATAATTATAATGGATAATGAGTAACTCTTGTATTTTTTCTAAGAACTTACCTCTTTAATTTCTATTTTTTTTTTGTTTCATATCTTTTTAATGCCTTATTTCTTTTAAAGAATGTCTTTCTCTCTTTTATTGGTATGTATTGTTCTACACACCAAACAATCATAATTTACTAGCCAAATATTTTTATGAAGTTTAAAATTCAAAACATTTTAAGTTTCAAACATTAGAAGTCTAATAAGCTTACTAGTCTCTAGTCATAAACAAGTTAATTTGAAATGTAGCAGAGTGAAAGTAGTCGTTTAGAATCAATAATAAGGATGCTTACATGTAGCATCATCTACACCATTTATTTTTAAAAAAATCCAATATTAGGAATGCTTGCATAGGACATAATTGACGTCTTTCATTCTTAACTTTTTGGTTGAATGCTCTGAGGTATCTTGGATGACCCAGGATTTAATTTTGTCCATTTATTCAATCTCTTAATCTCAACTCATGAGTTGACATGTATTTGTCTCATTGCATAACACTTGTCGATATAACATGAGACATAGTGGAAAATGTCATATTTTTAAGTATGCCCTATTTTTGTTATCTATATCTATGTTTGGCCTAATTATTTCTATAAGTTTTGGTGGATCATATTTCGTGTAAAAAATCATTTTTCCCATGTATGAAAAAGTTCTTGTTTTGCCTCTTGGAGGTCAAATTGATCACATGTAAATAAAAATGTTTATGTAACTCTATTATAGAGTTGTATAAGTCGTATTTCATGAAAAATAACATTTTTATACCAAGTGGAACACTTATGATTTTTCTCCTAAAGGGTCAACTTTCATTTTTATGGTCCATAAGTCCTATCTTGAGGTTTTATATAATACTTCAAAAATTTTAAACTTTAATTAATTATAATTTAACTTTGGATAACCCTTCGTCAACAAAAGTTCACCACAATTAAGATTTAGTTCACTTTACAAGTACAACCCGTATAACAAAAAAATTTTAAAAATTATTTCGATATCAAAACGATAGTATCACACAACAAGCTCCATATCAAAACATCATATAAATTTGAACAAGATATATAATACGTATGACATGTAAAGAAAGAATGAAGAAAAATGCTAAAGCTTTTGAGTTGAAGAATAATACATTTTCAGGGTTTGCAAGCATACAAATGGCCAACAAACAATTGACAGTCTTAACTGGAAAGTACCATCAAAGCATTCATTGGCATTTTTTTTTCTTTATCTCTGTTGCAATAATTTTTTATTCGATTAATTTTACAGAGTTCAAATAAAAACATTTTGTGCTTCAGTCACTTATACTAACGGGACACCTGGCACAAAGGAAACGGTTCCTACGACCCCAGTCCAACATCCCATGTGACCTCCCACTTGGCTAACAACTCATTTCTACGTGCTTGGCTGTTCATTTCTCCGTCCTCTTCTTCCTCCACGCACACTAATATATATATATATATATATATACACACATGAGATCAGATGCTTTCTCAACAACTTTTGGATCTATTGAAGGGCAACTGAATTACCGTAACCAGCAGTGCAAGCCAAACTACAGGGTAATTAGAGTGAATGAAGGGTGCCAACTCAGTTGGATTGCCCGTTGTTGGGACTTGGCTTATTTATTTTGTCCCCAGCTAACCTATCCTTCTCAATCTTGTCTCTCATCAACTCCACAAGTGCCTTGCTACTAAGGATGCGTGTCTTTCTTCAGTTTTGGTCATATATCATTATAGTGGTGTTATTATTTATTTTATATAACATGTAGCTAGATTTAATAAAAAATAGTAAGTTTACATAAATGTAGATGTTATTTTTGACATCCATTATATTGAATTTCTTTAAATTACATGATGATGAATGATTTAAGGATATTTTTAATGAGTTGCGTTAGAAATAGATGTTAAATATCTCTCATCACACACACACATGTGCGTGTGTGATTTTTACCAAATGGGCAATGTGACACATAAGGATTATATGTCCTTGAGTAATTCAATTATTTATTTTTTTCAAAAAGATTTTCTCATTGTTATTTTTATATTTATCTATTTGAGGAATAATTTTCCAAAAACCTTCTTCTAAAATTGTAACAATATTTTTTTAATGCAATTCAGAAGGAAGGAGCTTAATTTTCAAGAACTAGCCATGTTTGCATGGTATAATTTAAATATTTTCTTATGAGAGAAAATTAAAGGAAATGTTCTTTAGGTAAAGATTTGGATGGGAAATATAAAGAGCCAAAATACATTTTTGAAGAAAATCAATCTATCATTTATTTATTAACAAAAAAAATCTTTTTTACTAATTAAGACATTCATAACATTGTAGGGATATTCTTATGAATATTTTACCAATTAAACAATTAATTACCTTCTTAGTTTATTTTGGATGAAAAAAATTTCTTATTTTATCTAAAATATATATTTTTTTGTTAAGAAGATTAATTTGAAAAAAAGATTTACCAATTAAACAATTAATTACTATATTAAGATATTCTTAAGAAAATATTACCAATTAAATAGTCAATAAGAATTGTGGTTCAAAATTTTATTTTGTTATTTTTAAAAGAAAAAAGAAAAGCTTATAGTCAACCAAGGGGTCCACGCTACGTCATCATGCATGAAAGATGACTACACATGAAATTTGTACTAGAATGTATTAATTTATAAAATGAGACTTGACTATATTGCATTATTTATTTAATAGTACTGCAATTTTAATTAAATATCATAGTAAAACATAATATAATATAAAGGATAAATTACAACAGACAATAATTGTCATGAAAGTTAAATGATAGCTCAATAATTCAACAATTTCATGTGCTGCATACGAGATCATGAGGTAATTAGATCCATCATTATCTTTGTCTTAGCCTTTGATATATATATATATATATATATATATATATATATATGAGGCCTCAAAAATAAGGAGTCCAGGTTGTCACTCTTTAAGCCCTTTCTCAAGACAAGGTGAAACTTATTTAGTTTGAAAATTAGAATTATATACCGCAACATATGAACTTTTTCTATTAAAACTCATCTCCTAACAAACTCCTTTTGTTGAACACCACTATTAATCACTTAAACTAATAAGTTTGAATAACCTTTTTCTTTTATAGTTTCATTACATTAAAAAAGTTCTATAAATTATGGAGCTATTAATGGATAATAAAAAGAAAAGTATTAAAATTACTATTATGATTATAATTTTTTTTTAATTTCATGATGAAATTTTAAGTGTATATGAGTAATTTTCATATTTTTAGACATATATTTTTAATGATATAAAATGTTATAATTATATTTAATATGCTCTTACATTCTGACTATTGATAAAATGAGATTTTTTTTTTAATTTTAGATGTTGTCTACTAATAAAATAAAACTTTTTCTATAACATATGTTTGAGCTAACTTTATACACATTATAAAACTAATTAACATTTAAATTATTATAAAATTATAAATGGGAGGACACCGTTAACATAAATTTTTTTTTTTACAGTAAATGTTTAAATTCGTGCTTTAAATTCGAAATGTTAGCAGTTATTTTTAGTCAGCAGTCAGCCGTTGTAGATCATTTAAAATTCAATTACGTGGGAGTCATCGTGACATTGGACATGTATTTTTCAGCTTATTCCACGTGGCATGCAAAGAAAATGCAACGTGTCGTAAATGAGTAATAATAGAGCTATTTATAGTTAAACCTCCCGAGGGTGTGGTAAAAAAGCCAGCAGACGAATGAAGGTTGTTTTTGTAACTCTAACCCACTTTAAATAGTCTCTCATTTACTAACCGACACAAGCAGGTCAGCAATACGTTACAATCGACGCCAACTCAGCCGGCTGATTCCGTTAGTCATGTCGATTACCATGAATACCCCTAGAAAGAAAAATAAAGAGTATATTTAGGAAAGGCCAAAGTAGTCCTTTCACAATGGGCCAGCGAAAGCCAACAACTAGCCGATATCCGAGGCCCACAGCTAAGTTGGCGCCAAATGGGGGTGTGGGGCTTCTTTACGGACTCCAAGAATTTATCAAATGCTATTAAGTCTGGCGGATCCAAAACCTAAAGAAATCCATAAGCGATCGACGCATCGCTCCCCCTCTCTCTTTCAAACTTTCTTTTTCGCCTCGAACGAAATCATTTTGACTTAGATTTTTTTTCTCCTCTTGTGCTCGTTTGTTGAACGAAGACGGGACAGTGGAAGTGTGTGTGTGTGTGTGATTTTGAGTTAGGGTTTGGAGACTTAGGAGCAGATTGAATCGACCATCAAGGAAGAAGAAGAAGAAGAAGAAGAGAGATGAGGGAGATCATAAGTATTCACATTGGGCAAGCTGGAATTCAGGTTGGGAATTCGTGCTGGGAGCTTTATTGTCTCGAGCATGGGATTCAGCCCGATGGAATGATGCCTAGGTGCGTAGGATCTGATTTTTTTTTTCTTTTTTAGTTCATTTGTTTTTTCGAAATTTTGTGATTTGTTTCTTCTGATCTAGAATGAGACGAAGTTTGTTTAATCGTTTGATGATTTTTACCATTGTTTTGTGAAATGTACTTTCACTCTGAACGGATCTTGGGTGAATCGATGGTAATACTTCGATTTGATGTTAGATTTGGTGAGTTCTTTTTTCATTTTTTAAAAAAATTCTATCTTGTGTTGATTTTTGCGTTTGTTGTTGTTCATTTTCGTGGCTTTGGTTTTGGTTTTATGCGTGAATATCGCATACGTTTGAGAGGATTTCTCCGATGCGTTGGAATTCTTAGAAACCCTTATGTATCTGCACGTTGGACGTACATCTTACGAATTACTAAGCGCTGGTGCAATTGTTTTTTAGAATGGGAGCAGTTTTGCATTCTTGTTTCTGAATCAGGAACTTTCTTGTCTGATAGAACTGTTTTTCCGGTGGTTCTTTGATGATCTCAGGCATTCTGTGCACCTTTGTAGTTGAAGGGGATATAACATCAGGGGGAAAATATTTCAACCTAAATTAGTGCCTGTTTTAGGCTTTAATCTTCTGATCTGTTTTGTGCCAAGCCAATTGTGCAATTTAGGCCGATTTGCAGTTTTGCAGAGGGCTTTGGGCACGCAATTAATTTTACATGGAGCCATTGAATTATCTTTTTTTAATACTGGTAATGCAACAACATAAATGCCGATGCCTTCTCAGGATCAAATTATTATTGAGGATGGAAAGTCCAGTGAAGAAAACAGTAACTACTGATGCTATTCTCAATTAAAATGGGCAAAATTCTAAATGTGTGTGTTTAGCTACAAAGCAAGATAATGTTAAATGGAATTTAGTGTTTCTCATGTATTATTGATCCTAGTTATGTGATGTGGCTGCTTTTGAAGGTTTAATTTCTTTAATGCAATTAGTTGTGTGATACATACAGGTGAAGACATGTGACATTTTTATGTTTCCATTGCATCTCTTTTTTTTTTCTTTTTATTTTTTTATTTATTTTTTGTTATCTATCTTGAATGGATGTTGTGAAACTAAATTCTGCTAGGTTGATCCTGTTCTGACTTTCTAGCTTGTCTACCTGAATAGCAGAATTTCCTTGATTTGTTCTGCTATATCATTGTCTCTTTTGTTCTCTGATGTTCTCTTTTTAACTTATTTTCTAATGTTTTTGTCTGCTGAGAAGAACTGATGGTTACTTCCATTTGTGTTTTTCTATCAAATGTTCTTGATTGGAGATTGTGACTGTTTCACCCTGCTTTTCCTTGGTTAGGTTTACTTGCTTTTCTCTAATTTGTCCTTTAGGCTGTGTTTGGTTGCATAGAAAATAGAGATTTTCTCGGAAAAATCTTTATTTTCTTGAGAAAATCATATTTTCTGCTGTTTGGATGATTAAAAGGGTGAGAAATTTTTTTTAAAAAATTTGCTCGCCTCCACTATTTTCTCACCATAATTTTCTCAGCCTAAAGGGTGAGAAAATAAAATTTTCTTGTGAGAAAATTTTTTGTACATCAATTTAAAAAATAACTACCTATAACTAACTTTTATTAGATTTTCTCATGTCCAACCAAACAATCATGAGAAAATTTTTTCAACAACATTTTCTTAAGAAAATTTTCTTAAGAAAATAATATTTTCTCAAGGAAAATTTTTTTAGCAACCAAACACAACCTTAGTTGTGGGGAGGGTTTGTCTCTAATCTAGGCTTCATATCCATTACATTAATCTTTTCATTTTCATTTGTACATTGTAGTGTTGATTCTGTTACTTAAGTTGGTGGAACTAAAAATATAGAGTAAGAGACTGAGATTGAAAGCCAATGGGTATCAATAGATAGAAATGTGTTAGGTATTTGGGATCAATAAATAGGAGACAATTTGAACTATAAGTTATGAAAGCTTTAAAAATAGAGTGATTTCAAGTATTATATTGATCAAGACATCTCATTGAAGTTGAAAGGGGGGAAAAAAGAGACTTCTATCTAACAAAATTAGTTGACAGTAAATGAACAATGTTTTAACAAACTAAGTATCACAAAAATATAAATTTTAAGATGGATATATTAAAACATGTTGAAAGATAAAATTAGAAATGGATGCCCTTAAAAATGTTAGTCACAATTGGAGATAAGACATTAAGGTGATTTGGACACACACAAATAAAATCTGTCAAATGTGGCAAGTAGGTGGAGTAACCTAATAGGAGTTTAATAGATTCCTGTGGACTTTTGTATTTAGTTTCATATCCTCCCCCTCTCCCCCTCTCCCTGTTCTACCTTTTTAATTTTGTTGGATCCTTATTGCGTAGTGCATTGGTGATTTATTTTGCTATCTTTATGTAAAGTTATGTCCTGCAACCTTGTATTTATTCTTGGTCTCCCAGGAATGGGACAGAGTATCAATTCAAGCTCTTGCTGGCATAAGCTTTTGGGAGAACTTTTTAGTGATTGACATTTATTCTTTCTGTGACATTTCTTTTGTGCATTCTGCCATTTGCAGTGATACTTCAGTAGGTGTTGCCCATGATGCCTTCAACACCTTCTTCAGTGAAACTGGCTCTGGAAAGCATGTTCCTAGAGCTATATTTGTTGATTTGGAACCCACGGTTATTGATGAAGTTAGAACTGGGGCTTACCGGCAACTTTTCCACCCTGAGCAACTGATTTCTGGCAAGGAAGATGCTGCAAACAATTTTGCAAGGGGACATTACACTGGTAAGCAATCTCTTTTGTTCAAGAAGTTTCTGGTGATAACTATTTCATTGTCTTAAGATGTTTTGGTTTTCGAATTGCAGTTGGGAAGGAAATTGTGGACCTGTGCCTTGATCGAGTGAGAAAACTGGCTGACAACTGCACTGGGTTGCAAGGGTTTTTGGTTTTTAATGCTGTTGGTGGTGGAACTGGGTCTGGTTTGGGTTCGTTACTACTGGAGCGCTTGTCCGTCGATTATGGGAAGAAATCAAAGCTTGGGTTCACAATATATCCATCTCCTCAGGTACTTTTGTAAATTACATTTGTGTTGGCTAGGCTAACTGTAGATAGAGCTTCTATCCTTATGCTTCTTTGTACTATGTTGCATGGATGTAAAAATAATGGGGGTTATATGTTGCAGGTTTCTACAGCTGTTGTGGAACCTTATAACAGTGTCTTGTCAACTCATTCCTTGCTTGAACATACGGATGTAGCAGTGCTTTTGGATAATGAGGCAATTTATGATATATGCCGAAGATCCCTTGACATTGAGAGGCCAACTTACACTAATTTGAACCGCTTGATATCTCAAATCATATCATCTTTAACTACATCTTTGAGGTTTGATGGGGCCATCAATGTTGACATAACTGAATTCCAAACAAATCTTGTACCCTATCCTCGAATCCATTTCATGCTTTCATCATATGCTCCTGTCATCTCCGCTGAGAAGGCATACCATGAGCAGCTATCAGTTCCTGAGATCACAAGTGCAGTGTTTGAGCCCTCGAGCATGATGGCTAAGTGTGACCCAAGACATGGCAAATATATGGCTTGCTGTTTGATGTACCGTGGAGATGTTGTTCCTAAGGATGTTAATGCTGCAGTTGCTACCATTAAAACTAAGCGAACAGTTCAGTTTGTTGATTGGTGAGTTCTTTTTTTAATTGATTTTTTTGGCTGTTCAAAATGAAGATACCTTCGCATATTAATGCATAGTAAAAAAACTCATTTGCAATGCATGTGTGGGAAACAAAACGGATAATGAAGCTCCTGTTTATGTGGGATCCAGGGCAAGCGTTTGACCACATTTCCCTCAATGTGAGGGCACTCCCTTTTCACGTTTATTACATCTTTTAGTGGGGTGGGGGTTGACAACAAGTGGGTGGGTGGGTTGTTGAAGGACATCATTTCCTGAAAATATTTGGGCGAATGGTTTTCAAATTTAGTTTTGAATTAGTGGATGTTGCCTGAGACTGGAACCTTTCACTGCTTTTATTGACATTTCTTTGGAATGGTTAAAAAACGTGGAAATTCCTCTGTAACAAAAATGCTTATCGAATTAATTTTTGTAATTTTCTTCTTTTTTTATTTGCTTTTTCTGAA
>JAJIYU010017193.1:0-11832 GCA_030144865.1 Tinospora cordifolia | reverse complement strand
AAGTTATGTGCGGTTAAATACGATCAAGGCATGAAATGACTGAAATAGAAAGTCAAGTGTGCGTCGCTTGTAATGTAACACCGGCCCGACCCGCCGTTTGGTTTAGTCCACCGTCAAAAAAAAAATGGTGGATGCGTCCAATGCTTAATGACACGGGGGTTGGGGTGTTACAAGTGTACACCCAAATTGAACTGAATTGAAATGAGATTGTAATTCTCCCTATGATACCTTATACTAAAATGGGTTTTAAATTATAGATAATGGTAAGAACTTGAGAAAATGCAATAAGGGTTGAGAACACTAATGAGTCTGATTAGAGGGATTAGAGGGCACCTATGTAGTAGTAGCAACTCCCATTGGAACAATTTTATTCCCAAAGATATTGGTAGAGATCACTTGACAGGTAGTTTAGCAAGTTATAAGGGCTCTACCTTAAGGATAGAATACGCCTCCAGTACGGCCACAACCTCAACCCTAGGCTCTTCAGGCCCCATTGTTGAATGGTCCAGTCACACCATGCCAAATTTTCGTTGAAGATAAGGAACAAATGAACTTACTAATCGAGTTTTAGAAGCTGCGTTTGAGTCCTTCAATGGCAAGGCAGATCACTGACTCGAGACTCAAATGTGAGACTACCTATTTTTTCTAGGCTTAGTCTTGGGATTTTCGCTATTCTTGGGGCATTGTGACCAAGCAAAAACCACAAT
Organism: Tinospora cordifolia; assembly: GCA_030144865.1. Taxonomy (NCBI): domain Eukaryota; kingdom Viridiplantae; phylum Streptophyta; class Magnoliopsida; order Ranunculales; family Menispermaceae; genus Tinospora; species Tinospora cordifolia. The sequence goes on along the minus strand of JAJIYU010017193.1, from coordinate 11,125 downwards.
CTAGAAGTTTTTATGTTTTAACAAGATAAGGTTCATGACTTACACAAAATTTCCCTCAAAGGTGGTGGACCTCCTTTTTCCATTAAGCAAGAACAAGATCGAAATCTAAGGACCAAAAAATCCTACGAAGAAGAAGAAGAAGAAGTAGAGGAGAAGACATCAGAATTCCTGAAGCCTTTTACTAGTGTAACGAGAGGTGTTATAAAAAGGGAGAGAGCCAGATATTGCGGTGGCGTCAAATGGTATGTGTGGTTGCAAAGTGCAAGAATGCGATAAGGGTTCTTCTTCTTCTGCGCACAGATGTACATATACATATATGAGGCAATCTCAAGGTTCCAACCTTCAATTTCTGGTTTCTAATTGCAGTACGATAGTTTTCCGCACCATCATTTTACGGTAGCTAGATTTGTTACTACAGCCTTGTGATAGTCTAAGGTGTAGATTTCTCAGAAATTGCACTGTTGGTGCATTTCTTATTTCTTCTCGTGTGATGGATTCTAAACACTAACCTTAAAATCTTAACATACATGTTGAGGTACAAGAAATTATACCTTACTGTCAATCCTTGTCTTCCAATGTATGATGTGAGAGGGGTTTGGCTCATGCTTTCACAACATCGATATATGAAAACGTGTTTTTGCTCATTTCTAATCTATCATAACAGGCCTAGTTGGCAAACCAATGCATATAGGTATGCTTGCTTCCCGTCTAAAGTTGCACTTAGATTGTAGTCACTAACCAGCTGATACTCATTTCTTTAAGGTTGATCTTAGGTTAGGATACCATCAATTAAGGATCTAAGGGTCAGATATGCATAACACGACTTTCAAGACGTGGTATGGACACTTTGAGTTCATGGTGATGACATTTGGATTAACCAATGCACCAGCAACATTCATGGATCTGATGAACTAGCACGAACAAGATGAAAACATGAGACGATTGATATAATGATGGACATGGGGGAGATACCTATTATCACAAGTCACGAAAAGCATTTTGTATCCCGAAGTTAAGAGAAACAACTTTGTGTATGCCAAGGAAAGAGATTATAACTCTTAGTGTATATTGCATGGAATTTGAGCTACTAGTGTGACTAAGCATGAGTTTCAAAAAGTAGGGAACAAGGCTGTTATTTTATTTAATAAATTTGAGCTACTAGTTTATTTTACTTTGGAAAATTTCTTGTTAATTAATGATTTATATTATAAAAAATATTCTAGTATCTTGTGCCTTCAGTTGTAACATTCCAACCCCCTAGAAACAAGTTTAAACTCAACCACAAAGCAGGTTGGGTCCTATGTTATATTTACAAGTACACAACTTGCATCTCAATTCCTTTATTTAAACACTTACTGAAAACATTCATGGATACATCACAATGTATTAAATTTCAATTCAATCAGACTATACAATTAGATAAAGGAATACTTCAAACTCTTTATTTATTCAAATAAAATAAAGAAAGTTACATTCTTAAATCAAAACTTGAGTACATAACTTTTAAAACTTAAATAAAATTTAGTGGAAGTCTTAAATTCAAAATTTGGGCAACATGCCCTTAAAATAGAACGTTCAAAACTTAAAAATAATCTAATACTCATGGCCTTCATGATTCAAGTCAATTTCCTTAAAAATAAAAGGAAGGGATGAGCACATAGCCCAGTGGATCATTCATTAAACAATTAAGTTACTATTTCAAATCAATAGCACATCCAAATTCAAATACTTTCATGCATTAAGTGATTCAAGCAACTTTTTGGTTGTAGTTAATGTTAAGACTGAATGGGGTTCTACTCCCTTAATGTTCTTAATTTAGATACTCCTCTTTAGGGTGGAAAGACATTTCTTTGTCACTTTCCATTAGATACCACATACCAAGTATCCCTTAGTTGCGCTTCGCAACCACACACTCCGAGCATGTGTTAAGAACACCCATAGCACCGATACGGATCACTATGATAGTACTTGGTTCTTATTTTCAATTTCTTATATTTAAGAATCACATAATCATAAAAGAAATTCAAAATGTAAATATCATAATTTTAAACAATCAAGAAAGCATGAAAACATTACATCGCATGCTTGAAACATTGAATTAAATCCTAAACATGGATTCTAAGCATGACATGTTCTCATGAGTGATTAAAACATAAAAACATGCTAACTAAAATTAAAATATGATTAAACATGTTGGAACTAAAATAAGACATGTTGAAAATTAGAATTTAAACAAACATGAACATGCTAGAAATTTAAAATAGCAAAGTAGAGGTTTAAGAAATCCCCTCCACCTTACTGAAATAAAAAAGTAGAGGTTCTTCCTGAAATAAGAACTTCTCACACAAGAGAGAAAAAATGGTGAGAAGAGGTGCCAAGAAGAGGGCAAGAACAAACAAAGAGGGAAGTATCAACTCTTTGCTTTGAGATGAGATGAAAGTGAGCAAGGGGGGTTTATATAGATGTTCATGAGAGCATATGGGACGTCCTAGGGTAGCCTTGGGCAACTTACAAAAATTTGGGCAAGTTTCTATACATAAAGGGGATGGTTTGCATAAAGAGGGCAAATATGCTCATGGTTGGCAAGTAGGACCACTATGGCTTTCTAATTCAAAAGATATGAGTATAATCTTGTTTCCTAACTATGTGTGAACACAAAAGAGGTTTAAATCATATTTTAATTCAATTGGGACGTCCCCTTTGTGCTCATGACAACTTTCTTTTTGGTTTTCTTTGTTTGCTAATCACACAAACACACAATGAATACTTTCCCATTTTCTTATTTCTTGGACATCAAGTATGGGTGTACAATATCAAATTTGAAGGGACACCATATAATAGTCAAAGACGCTCATCTTGGTTCCAAGAAACTATCTAAATAGGGTTACTCACATTTGTGCGCACACACATGTAAGTGGTTGGGCCAATTTTGGCTTAAGTGGGTGTGGGTGTACACAATCAAGTGGGGGTGGCCATGACTTCATAGGTTCACAAAAATTAAATATAAATTAATATCTCCTTATTTACATGAAGTTATATTTATATCCTATAGTTTTGGAATCACATGATGTAACACCCCAACCCCCGTATCTCTTAAGTAGTTTACATGGTCACAGTTCTCTTAACAGTGGACTTAACAAAATGGCGGGTCGAGCCGGTGATACATTACAAGTGACACACACTTATTCTTTTCTTTTCAGTATCTCATGCCTTTGTATGAAATTTAAGAATACAAAATTTTCAATAAAATCAAGGCAAATTAAAAGAGATAAAGAAATTCAAACTATTTTATTCATAATAGTAATTTAAAAGTATTAAACTTCTTCAAAAAGAACTAATAATTATAGCGGAAGACTTCAAAATACTTTTTAGTAGAAAAGCATAAAAACTTTAGGCAACATGCCCTAAAAATTTTAAAAAATTATAATACTATAGAAACTTTCTAAGGGCTATCTATATTCAACAACTCCATGGGTTCATGTTCCTGAAAAATAAGAAAGGAAGGAGTGAGCACATAGCCCAGTGGATCCTTTTCGAACAACCACCTTTCATATTCAAACTCATAACACAATCATAATTCAAATACTTGCAATCATTAGGCGTTTCAAACAACAATTTGTTTAAGTCCAGTCTTAGACCAAAAGGGCCTTTAATCCCTTAATGGTCCTAACTCAATAAATAGGGCCCACTCGGCATCAACCCGTTAGTGAAACGTGTCGGCATCAACCCGTTACACATGGTGACCCACCAGTGGTACACGACCCTTAAGTACTTAGGTCTGAAAACCATATAACCTAACTCATATGAAAAGAACATCCATAGTGCGCCTTGACCACTATGATGGTACGTGGTTATTATCTCCATCGTCTTAGATTAATTCTCATATCATGATCTCATAAAATAAACTTTAGAATCTGAAATCAAACTAAAATTCAGAATATATATAGTCAATTCATGAAACACTCATAAAACATGCATCATACTTTAATTTTAAAGCCTAAGCGTGATACTAACATGGCATGGATGATATGATTGCTCAAACATGAATCAAAACTGAAATACTAAAATAAACATTTAAATTTCTAGAACTAAAATTGAAAATCTTTGAATTCAATGAAAAACACACAAACAATGAGCATGCCATGAATTTAAATAAGAATAGAAGGGTGTTCTAGAAATCACATCCACCTTGTGACGCTTTCTTCTGAAATTTCGGCAGCAAATCCCCCAACGTACTAATACCAATGAAAATCGCCCAACTTAATTCCCCAATTCAAGAGAAGAACTTCTCATACACACAAGAAGGGAAGACGGGAAGAGGTGCCAAGAAGAAAGCTTAGAAAAAACAAGAGGAAAATTCAACTCTTATTTTTGGAATGAATGAAATTGAGAGCTTAGGTGGGTTTATATAGGTTTTCAAAGGGAGAAAATTAGAAATTTTTGAGTTTTAATTTGAATAAAACACCCTAATTCTCCTTAATTTCATACTTTTTTAATTGTTGGAGCAAAATGAGAAATTTTCAAATTTTTTTCGAATTTTAGAAATAATTTTCGGATTTAGAAACCTATTTTTCAGAATATTTTTGGATTTTTTGGTAACTTTTTCATATTTTAAATTTCAAATCTGATCTGGGCTGTTGGATTGATCTCGGATCAATCAACAGAAATCAAAATCTTCGATCTAGATCGTCAGACTTTCCTCGAGTGCATCATAGTTTGCGATCTATCCAAAATGACTTCGATCTTGACCGTTGGATGATCATCGAGCGCAGCATGGTTCGTGATTAACCAATGCGCCTTTGATCTCTCCCGTCGGATGATCCTCGATCGCAGTGTGTGGATCTCAGTTCGCGATCAACCAACTCGATTCTGGCCGCACGATCATCCTTGAGTTTCGTACGTGGATCTCTGGCCGTTTGATCTTTGATGATTTAGTGTGCTCGTGCGTGTGTGCGATTCTGATCGTGGTCGTCAGATCGTGAGATTAGATTCCTGATCTATGGTTTGCAGTGTTTTAAGTTTATTTTTGATTTTTTAGCCAAATTTCTTACTTTCTTTTCGGATTTTTTGCCAAATCTCGATCCCAATTGACTTTTAAATCTTGTTGTCATAAAAAATTACACATCTCCTTGTATTTTTGGCTATGATATCCCATATTATGCATTATATTCATATATTTTCTTCCAAAAATCCACTAAATTGAATTTTTTTCCTCATTTGGGTAAACTTTGACTTGCCAAAATTCTTATTTGTCAATTCCATATGATTTTCTAAGTGAAAATTCAAATTTCATGTGAACTTTTTGAGATGTTACACATGAACCTAATGCACGTTTTAAGGTATGGTTTGGCCCTAGGTGATTTTCCTTCAAAAACTTTCCTTATTTAAGATCCACTAAGATCATTAGGCAAATGAAAATTCAAATCTTGACAAATTGTTCTGATTTTTAATATTTCATTTATTTTGTTAGTTCATGCCATTCCTTTTTGTTTCGGGTCATTTTGAACCCCCAAAGTACCCTAAATGACAATTCTTTCTAATTTGGACCCCTTGAAGGTCGTTTGGCAAATTAAAACCCTAACCTTGACCAATTGTTCTAATTTTTGGATATGTTGTAACATCCCAACCCCTGTATCTTGTAAGCAGTGTACATAGCCACCGTTCTTTTGACAGTGGACTTAACTAAACGGCGGGTCAGGCTGATGCTACATTACAATTGATACACACTTGTTCTTTACTTTTCAATATCTCGTGCCTTTGTATAAAATTCAAGAATACAATTTTCAATAAAATCAATGCAAATTAAAAGAGATAAATAAATTCAAATTATTTTATTCATAATAGAAATTGAAAGTACTAAACTCTTCAAAAAGACTAATTGTTACAACGGAAGACTTCAAAATACTTTTTAGTAGAAAAACATAAAAACTTTGGGCAACATGCCCTAAAAAATTCTAAAAAAAACATAATACTGTAAAAACTTTCTAAGAAACTATCTACATTCAACTGCTCCATGGATTTCATGTTCCTGAAAAATAAGAAAGGAAGGAGTGAGCACATAGCCCAGTGGATCCTTTTCGAACAACCACCTTTCATATTCAAACTCATAACACAATCATAATTCAAACACTTGCAATCATTAGGCGTTTCAAACAACAATTTGTTTAAGTCAAGTCTTAGACCAAAAGGGCCTTTAATCCCTTAATGGTCCTAACTCAATAAATAGGGCCCACTCGGCATCAACCCGTTAGTGAAACGTGTCGGCATTAACCCGTTACACATGGTGACCCACCAGTGGTACACGACCCTCAAGTACTTAGGTCTGAAAATCATATGACCTAACTCATATAAAAAGAACATCCATAGTATCGCCATGACTACTATGATGGTACATGGTTATTATCTCCATCGTCTTTGATTAATTCTCATATCATGATCTCATAAAATAAATTTCAGAATATGAAATCAAACTAAAATTCAGAATATATATAATTAATTCATGAAATACTAATAAAACATGCATCATACTTTAATTTAAAAGCTTAAGCATGATACTAACATGGCATGGATGATATGATTGGTCAAACATGATTCAAAACTGAAATACTGAAATAAACATTGAAAATTCTAAAACTGAAGTTGAAAATCTTTGAATTCAGTGAAAAACACACAAACAATGAGCATGCCATGAATTCAAATAAGAATAGAAGGGTGTTCTAGAAATCACTTCCACCTTATGATGCTTCCAGAATTTCGACAGCAATTCTCGCACATACCAATGCCAATGAAGATCACCCCATATAATTTTCCAATTCGAGAGAGTAACTTTTCACACGCACAAGAAGGGAAGATGGGAAAATGTGCCAAGAAGAAGGCTTAAAGAAAACAAGAGGAGAATTCAACTCTTATTTTTTTGGAATGAATGAAATTGAGAGCCTAGGGAGGTTTATAGAGGTTTTCTAAGGGAGAAAATTAGAAAGTTTTGTGTTCTTCTTTGAATAAAACACTCTAATTCTCCTTAATTTCATACTTTTTAATTTTTGGAGCAAAATGAGTATTTTTTAGATTTTTTTTCAAATTTTAGAAATATTTTTCAGAATTAGAAACCCATTTTTCAGAATTTTCAAATTTTTTTTTCGTATTTTTCGTTATTTTTTCGGTAATTTTTGTAATTTAAATTTTGAATTTGATCTAGGCCGTTGGATTGATCTCAAATCAATCAATAGAAATTAGAATCTTCAAATCTGGACCGTTGGATTTTCCTCGACCGCATCAATGATTGCGATCAATCCAAAACGGCTTTGATCTACACCGTGCGATGATCCTCGAGCGCAGCACTGTTTGCGATCTCTCAACGCGGCTTCGATCTCGACCGCCAGATGATCCTTGATCACGGTGTGCGGATTTGATTTCATGATGAACGAATTTCGTTCTGGTCGCATGTAACACCCAAACCCCCGCATCTTTAAGCATTGGATAAGTCCACCTTTCTCTGGACAGTGGACTAAACCAAATGGCGGGTTGGGCCGGTGTTACATTTACAAGTGACACACACTTGACTTTCTTTCTATTTCAATTATTTCATGCCTTGATTGTATTTAACAGTACATAACTTAAATTTAAGAATTTAATAAGGCAATAATAAAAGAAATAACTGAAATTCATAAACTTAATTAATCAAATAAAATTGAGTACATGATTTGATTTAAAAAGAATTATTACAGCGAGAGTCTTAAAAACTTGGGCAACATGCCCTTACATAAAAATTAAAAACCTTTTAAATAAAAAGAGCCTAACTAATATTTATGGTCTTCATGTAAATCAATTACCTAAAAAATGGAAGGAAGGGGTGAGCACATAGCCCAGTGGATCTTTCTAAACATCAAAATCATTATTTCAATTCAAACAAACCAAACATATCAAACACTTTTGTACATTAGGCGATTCAAACAAATTTCTTGTTTATGGTTGACATTCGGATTGAAAGAGTTTAATATCTGTGTTCCACATCGTAGGGAGAGAGAATGATAAAAGAAAACTCAAACCCCAATATCTATGAAGTGGGATCACTCTTGGAAACCCAGTTCAAAATCATCAATGGTAAACCTGCAAGCCGGGTCGGGGGGTGGAATGCACACGATGATACTATGCAGTCCATCATCGCGCCGATACGTGGATTGAATCATTATTTAATCTTTTCTTAGTGATAAAACACACAATATCATATTAAACCATCGATTCAACATACACAAAACATGAATCATTAAATATTTATTCATGGCATAATTCATGTATAACATGCATCAATATTCTTAATTTCTAAACATGCATAACATGTATATTCATGCACATCAAATAAATAAAGCATGCATATCAAATCATATATTCAATCAATCATCTTCAAAACATCATCACACATGCAAGACTTATTCAAATTAAAATAAAGAAGTAGAAGTTAGAAGTCACTTCCACATTAAATGCGTCTCTTCTGCACACCTCTGAAATCCAGCATAGTTCCGTTACTTTAAGGCTTCCAAACACTCAAGAACTCTCAAGAACACTCAAGAACAATTTAAGATTACTCAAGAACTGAGGGGATTGCCAAGAAGAAGGCTTAGAGAACAAGATGACAATTCAACTCTTGTTTCTTGGGATGAAATGAATTGTGAGCATGATGGGTGTTTATATAGAGTTCAAAAGGGTAGAGAATGGCAAGTTTGGGGTGTCAGCTTGTGGGAAACTTGCCAATTCTTCAAAATTTCATGCCCCCCAAGCATAGGAGATTAGCAAGTAATTTTTTGGGAATTTAGAAACTAATTTTTCGGATTTTTAAAGTATTTACTCGATTTTTTTTCGAAATTTTTGGTTATTATTTTCAGAGAATTGGATCGAAACCGTCAGATTTTCCTCGAATCACGCATGCGTATCTCAGATCGGGCGAGTTGCATCTGGGCGGTTGGATCTTCCTCGAGCACGATGTCTGGTTCGTGATGGATAGAGATGCGTGTATTTGGGCCATCCGATGTGCATCGATCACAGTGTTCGATTCGCAATGGATCAGATTCGTCTATCTGGCTCGTCGGATATGTCTCGATCGCAACACTGGATCGTAAACTCGTTTTGGCACGTGCATTGTCAGCCGTTGGATTGGGAGGGTGAGATTTCGGCTGTTGGATCGTTCTCGAGCGCCTCACCGTTCGTGATCAACGAATCGCATTTGCACCGTCCGATTTCCTCGATTGTAGTGTTCGTTCGCGATCATCGTTGGGCGCCTCGATTTGGATCGTTTGATTGAACGTGTTGATTGCAGACCGTCCGATCTTTGGTGATTCAGTGTTCCAGGGCGTTCGGTGCGATCTTGATCTGGGCCGTTGGATTGCAGATTGTGAAGATTACTCGATTCTGGCCGTTGGATGCAGTTTCTATTATCAAAATCAACTTCTAAAGCTTCTATTATCTAAGTTTTGCCAATTATAAACTCAATTCCACTTCCTAATTTGTGTAGATATGGTTTATTGCACATATCATTCTATTTTGCTAATTTTTCCCTTTTAATTCGTTATTTTTGTATTTATTAGATATTTTTCTATTTCTTTAATATCTTTAATGCCAATAATTAAATAATCTACATTTTTCATTTTCATATATTTTTATTTATTTCATATTTCATTTTTAGATAATAATTTATGTAATTATAAATTAATATTTATATAATATTTTATAAATACACGTATACTACATTTTTATTTAATTATGTAAATTTTTCTATATACCTATTCCTATAATATGTAGTATTAACATTTATTATGCTAACACACACATTATTCATACACACATTAACCTAAATATATATATATGTGTGTGTGTGTGTGTGTGTGTGTGTATACTTTATTTCAATTTTTCTATTCTTTATTTCTTTAGCAACTCTTTTAATTTGACATTTTCATTTAAATATCAAATTAAGGTTTTATTTGCCTAGTTTATTTTACATCTAATATTTCATATTATTTTTCATTTTTTTAACCCATAATTTGCACCCAGAGATGTCTTAAAATCTTCAAAATTATTTTCACTTGACTCATTTCATTTAATTTTCCTAAACTTATTTATCTTTAATTATTTGACAAAATTTTGGTTTATTACAACCTACCCTCCTTAAAAAAATTTCGTCCTCAAAATTTTTTATACATTTATTCGTGCGTCGTTTCGTTAGGTATTTTTGGTAAATGGGTTGGTTTTGACTAATTTGATAAGCCTAAGGGCTTGAGTCTTTGTAACTATCTTGGTGATAGCCTCTGGTGTTTTCAAAGCTACATGGTTAAGGAATTTGGCTATCGTTTGCTAAATTTAGCAAGACTGTGTTTCATAAGTTGTGTCTCCTGATCAAGACGATGTCTAGCCGTTTGGCTCATTGTATTCCTATATGTTCCCTAATAGGTCGTTTCATACATAACAGACTCCCTGATTCTCAGCTGTTGATTTTCTGACCTTAGATCAATTCTTAGGTAATGGTGGGTTCTCCATATGATTGAATGGTTTACTTTGGTAGGGAATACTTATCCTCCACTGTTGGGTGATCTGCTTACTCTATCCATTATAAGGTATATAGATCCTTTCGAATCTTAGGGTATTCTCAGCATCTAACTTGAAGTCAGTATGCCAGTCCTATTCAATTTCCTCTATTAAGCTTGTGAGTCATTTGTCTTACCTTTTGTTTATCCCTGATTTGATGCAACAGGTCTGATAGCATGTAACACCCTAACCCCCACATTCTTTGAGTTTGGACATAACCACCATTATTTTGACGGTGGGGCGGGTTGGGTCATGTTACTTTACAAGCGACACACACTTGACTTTCTATTTTTCAATATCACATGCCTTAGAATAAATTCAACAGTACAAATTCACATTTAATAAAATCAAAGCAATAAAAAGTAAAGAAAAATTCAACTTCTTTATTAATAAAAGAAAGTAAATAACTTTGTAAACTATTACATTGTTGATCAATAATCTTAAAATAGAAATACTAACTTTCAGCGGAAGTCTTATTCAAAATTGGGCAACATGCCCTTACATTGAAAGGAAACTTTTAAGAAAATAGAAACTTGCTAAATCAAAAACTATC
>JAJIYU010017192.1:0-11793 GCA_030144865.1 Tinospora cordifolia | reverse complement strand
TCACTATAACTCTAATTTATTTTATTTTTCATGTGTTATCTCACAATTTGCACTCAAAAGAATTTTGAAATTAATTTATTTGATTATTTGACAAAATTCTGGGGTATTACAATGACCAAGCTGATCAGGAAGGGAGTTAAGTTTGACTGGGATGATAAGTGTGAACAATCATTCCAAGAATTGAAGAAGAGATCGATTAGGGCCCCTATCCTAGTCACTCCAACCCATGGTGTTACCTATATCCTATATACTGATGTTTTGCTGACTAGACTTGGAGCAGTGTTGATGTAAGAAAGACGAGTAGTCATTTATGCCTCGCAACAACTGAAGGCCCATGAGAAGAATTACCCTATTCACAACCTACAATTAGCAGCTATTGTATTTGCCCTAAAGATTTGGAGATACTACCTCTATGGTGAGAAATTTGATTTTTTTTTCAAATCACAAGAGCTCGAAATACATCTACACTTAGAAAAAGTTGAACCTCAGGCAACGTTGGTGGATGAAGTTTCTTAAAGATTATGAATTTCAATTATACTACCATCTAGGGAAGACCAATGTAATGGCTGATGCCTTGACAACAAACAACAAAAAGAAAAGAGCCAGATGTACTAGTTGATTGAGAACTTTAGGTTGTGTGTGACCTTAGATGACAAACAAGCCTATCTCTACGAGTCTTGCCAACCAAATTTTTGCAACAAATTAGGGAGGAGCAGAGGCAAGACAAGTGCCTTACTAGCCTGATAGAAAGAATTGCTCAGGGTAAGCATACTAATTTCGGGATAGATGCTAAAAATACCCTAAGGCTCGGGGAGAGGATCTATGTACTTAAAAATGGACAAAGTAGGCAGACGATAGTGGATGAAGCTCATCAGACCAAATAAATGATGCATCCATATGGAGATAAGATGTATCATAACCTCAGAAAGACTTACTGGTGGAGAGGAATGAAGAGGGACGTGGCTAAGCATATCTTTAAGTGCTTAATTTGTCAACAAGTAAAAGTTGAACATCAAAAACTCTTTGGAATGTTACAACCACTCCTTATCACTGAATAGAAGTTGGATAAAATTGCCATGGACTTCGTCAGTGGTTTGCCCAAAAATCACAAAGGAGAAGATATTTTTTGGGTGATTGTGGATCATCACACCAAAGTGGCTCATTTCCTTCGAATTAGATCCACAAACCAAGTTAGTAAGCTGGGAGAACTATATGCGAAAGAAATAACAAAGATGTATGGTGTGCCAAAACAATAATGTCTAATCGAGACTCTCGTTTTACTTCTTAATTTTGGTAGAGCTTATAGAATGAGTTAGGCACCAAATGCACCATGAGTACTTTTCACCCTTAAATCGATGAAAAGTTTGAGAGAGTTATTCAAATGCTAGAGGACATAACGAGCTCTAGTGTTCTGGACTTTAAAGGAAGCTGGAGCAAGTACCTATACCTAGCAGAATCTGCCTATAAAGTTATTAGGCAAGTATCAAGATGGCTCCAAATGAAGCTCTTTATGGGAAGCCTTGCAGATCACCAACTTGTTGGGCTGAACTTGAAGATCATGTACTTACTGGGCCAGAATTTGTGGAAAAAATGAATAACCAAGTGAAACTAATACAAAGGAGATTGATAGCAACTCAAAGTCATCAAAAGAGCTATGCTGACAAAAGAAGGAAACCCCTAGAGTTCCAAATAGGTGACAAAGTGTTCCTAAGGATGAGTCCTTAGAAAAGTATCAAGAGGTTCAAATTCAAGGGGAAACTATCACTGAGATTTGTTGGACCCTTCGACATACTTAGAAGAATCAGGAAATGTTCCTATAAGTTAGACTAATCGAACCAAATGACCTCAGTACACAATGTTTTCTGTGTGTTGATGCTGAAGAAGTATGAACCAAATCCTTCTCACATCATCCACTAGGAAGAAATGAACATCCAAGATGATGCCACTTATGAAGAAGTGACAATTAGAATCCTTGATCACAAGGTACAAAACTTGAGAACTATGAATATTCCCTTAGTCAAGGTTCTCTAGAAACATCATAGAGTAGAAGAAGCTACCTGAGAATTGAAAAGTGAGATGGAGACCAAGTATCCACACCTTTTTACTAGAAATATCAAAAGAAATATGTAATACCCTGAAAATTCCGTACCAAATGAAACAAAATTCAAGGTTTATTTAGTGAAATTGGGTGCGAAATAAAATCGAGCTCGTTTTAGGGCTAAATTTGGCAAGTTCTAAAACTCTCATTTAGAAATTCAAAATCACCTAAAATGAAGTAAAGTGACTTGAACTAGCCAATTGAATAACATGTATGAAAACTAGCTCAATTGGTCAAGATTAGGGTTGTCATTTGTCAAACACCCTTTAGGAGTTTAAATTAGGAAAGAAGTAGAATTTAGGGTACTTTGAGAATTTAGAATGACCCGAAATTCCATGAGATGGCATGAACTAACAAGACACACGACATATTCAAAAATTGGGACAATTGGCCAAGATTCGGGTAAAGTACCTTCAGTGGACTCTAAATAAGGAAGGTTTCTAAGGAAAAATGCCTTGGGCCAAACTAAACCTTAAAATTTGTATCTTGATTATGTGGTTCCAAAACTATAGGTTATGCACCTAAATTCCTAGTGTTTAGGGAGATATTAAATTTTTTAAAATTCATGTGAACCCATGAAGGCATAGCCACCCAAAGCATGTGCAAGTCACATGGGTGGAACACCATTATCGGGTGCACCCCACCCCACTCAACCACCATGGGACATCTTCCCTTATTTGATTCCATTAATTATGATCCAATGTACCACACAAGTGATACAGTACACCACACATTTTGGACATCTCACCTAGGATTTGGAAATCCATGAAGATTGATTCCATACACCAAGTTAGTGATCATGTGCTCTATGCCTCACCTAAGCAAAAACCGGTCCACCCATGCACATGTGTGTGTGCACAGATATGAATTAACCTAATTAGAAAGGTTTGAAATCTGAATTGATGCTCATAAAACCCTAGCCATCCCACACTCACAAGAGAGAATAAAAAATGAAAACTTTACTCTCCCATTTTGGTGCCTAAATTGAGTGATTCTCACATATGGGACACCACCCTTGAATTTAAATGAAATTGGAGAGTTTTCTTAAGCATAGATATGAATATTAGACTATGTTATGGTGTCCCCTCAAGATTGATAGCATAATCCCCATGCTCAACGTCCAAAGAAGAAAGATTTCCATTATATACTAAGAGTGATGCCCAAACAAAGGAAATGGACAAAGGAAAGATTCTTGCTCACATGCACTTGCCAAAATAGACTAGAAACTTGCTACCCTCACTAGATAACGTCCCAACTAATATGAGCATTATTCTAAGTCTGAAAATATTCTTATATATTAATTAAGAAATTTAATAGAGAATCAAATCACGACTCAAAAGAGAATTGGCAAGTTTAGTGATCCTTGTGCACCCTTACCATGTCTCTCTTTTAGTATTTGGAAACTTGTTCAAACATTGAGAACTGCCCTAGCTACCCAAGGACGTCCCATATGCTCATGAGGAACCATGAATACCCCCCTAAGTTGCACACAATCCCTCATTCCAAGAACAAGAGGGATTCATCACAATAGTGTTTTCAAACTTCTTCTTCTTCTTCTTCTTTTCTTTTCATTTTCTTTTGTGCAATGGTAAGAGAATTTTAGTTCCAACATTTAGTGATTAGTAGAGAGTTGTTTTGCTAAGATTCAAAAGTGCTAAAGCAAAGGGAACCTCCGCTGGAATTTGGGGAAGACATCTCATCTAAGGTGGAAGTTGCTTTCTTAAACCCTCTTTTTCATGTTTGAGCCATTAGCATGTTCATTCTTGTGTAATGTTTTTTTTTTTTTTGAAAATCATGATGTATGTTTTCACTTCTATTTTTCAGTATTTATATTTTAGTTTTGACGAATATTCAAGATCATGCATTTATAATACTCATTTCATGTTAGTATCATGGTTAGGAATTATTCTAAAGTTTGGTGCATGATATTGAATACTGAGTGAATTGTTTTGCAATTTATTAAATTCTGAAATTTATTTCCATCTTGTTCTTTTATTCTGAAAATTTATTTATATTTCATGAATATGGAATTTAAGATGAGAAGATAGTTATACAAACCACGTACCATCATAGTAGACACATGGTTGATATGGGTGTTCTCTTCTTATGATTAGCTCATGAGGTTTATAATACCTAAGTAATTGGTTGGTGAGTTAGAATCCCTAAGTCCAAAGTCCAATGAAATAGACTAAGAAATTCATATTTCACTCTAAGGAGTCACTTCGTTGAGAACATCAAGGGTTAAAAAACTCTTTTGGTCTAATTTACAACTTTACACAATTTTGATGCTTGAAATGCCTAATTTTTAAAAGTGTTTGAATTATGGATGTGTTAGTGATTTGAATATGAAAATGGTTGTTTAAGATCGATTGAGATTAGTGCTCACCCTTCTTTTAACATTTTTCAAGAAATTCAATATGCAAGGACTTGGGGCATCTCTTTTAATTTTATTTGGAAATTTCTATGTAGGGCATGTTTGCCCAGTTTTGTTATGAATTATGCAGTAATTGTTTTAAATTAAAAGTTATGTACTTTTCTCTTTATGAATTAATAAAGATTATAATTTTCTTTTATCTCTTATTATGTGGCCTTGTTTAGTTTTTATTTTAAGGTATGTGATCTTGGGAATAGAAAGTCAAGTGTACATCACTTGTAAAGTAACACCGGACCTAGCCCACCTTGTAGTTAAGTCCACTATTTCAACAACTGTTTCAATAGTGGTTAAGTCCAAACACTCATAGTGAAGAATATGGGGGTTGGGTTGTTACAAAATAACACATGAACAAATGTGTACAAATGTTGTGGACGAGATTCTTTTTAAGGAGGGTAAATTGTAATACCCTGTAAAAAAATCTTTTTTTACAAGATGAAATGAAATGATTTTCTTTAATTATATCAAAAGATCATTTTACTGGTCAAATGATAATTCAAGTGCCCAAAACTGTTCAATCTGTGTGCTCTCCAATCTGCACTATTGATCCAAAACTAATCTGAGGGCTAAGAAAGATGATCCCTATGCTCAAGAGAAAAGTTTTCAATTTGTGTGCTCTCCAATCTTTATCGTCGATCCAAAACTAATCCAAGGGCTAAGAGGGATGATTTGTGTGCTCAAGAGGAAAGTTTTCAATTTGTGTGCTCTCCAATCTACATCGCTGATCCAAAACTAATCTGAGGGCTATAAGGGACGATCTGTGTGCCCAAGAGGAAAGTTTTCAATGCCGGTGCTCTCTAATCTACACCATCGATCCAAAAGTAATTCGGGGCTAAGAGGGATGATTCGTGTGCTCAAGAGGAAACTGTTCAATCCGTGTGCTCTCCAATCTGCACCATTGATCTAAAACTAATTCGAGGGCTAAGAGGGATGATTCGTGTGAAAGGAAAGTTTTTAATGAGCAACCTACCATTCCTTGCCCATTAGAACTCTATATAAACCCCCTAATGCTCTCATTCTCTTCATCTCAAAGCAAGAGCTAACAAGATCTCTCTTATTCTCTCTAGCCTTTTTCTTGGCAATCCTCTCAGTTCTTGAGTGATTTTGAACTGTTCTTGAGTGTTTGAAAGTCTTAGAATAATAGAGTTCTATCGAATTTTAGAGGCTTACAATTTTTTTGCGAACTAAGGTAGAAACGATTTTTAAAACCTCCATCTTACTAGTTTAGTTTAATATCATGTTCATGTATGCTTGATTTTAGTTTAGTATGACAAACATGATTAAAATTTCAATTTAACTTATATTCCATGTTTAGTTGATCATGAAACCATGCCATGCTTAGATTATTGTAATACCTTGAATTCTCTATACTCAATCAAATAAAATTTATCATTAATTCAGTGGAATTTGGGTGTCAAATGAAACGGGGTTCATTTTAGGGCTAAATTTAACAGGTTCCAAAACTCTCATTTAGTGACCTTTAGGGACCCAAAACAACTTGAAATGAAGTAAGATGACCTAAACCAACTAATTCGACAACATATCTGAAAATTAAAACAGTTGTTCATGATTAGGGTTTTCATTTGCCAAACACCCTTCAGGGGGTCCAAATTAGAAAGAATTAGCATTTAGAGTACTTTAAGGAATCGAAATGACCTGAAACAAAACAAGATAACATGAACTAACAAAATAAACAACATATCCAAAAATTAGGACAATTGGCCAAGGTTTGGATTTTCATTTCATAGTGCCTTCAGTGGATTCTAAGTAAGGAAAATAAATAAAAACCAGTTTGGCCAAACCATATATTGAAATTCTTAATTTTTTCATGTGATTCCAAATCTATAGGTTATAAATCATAATTATTTGTAAATAAGGGGATATTAATTTTTATTAAATTTTTGTGGACCTATGAATGCATGGCCACCCCTAAATATGTGCAAGTCACATGAGTGGAACACCATGATCATGTGCACCCTCACCCTACTCAACGACAATGAGATGTTTCCGTTATTTGAAACCATAAAGAATGATCCCATGTGACATATAAATGATCAAGTATGCCCATACCTATAGAAACCATGAAGAATGATTTCATGTGCCAAGATAAATGATCATGTATACCAAGGTCACATACAAAACGTCTCATATGTGTGTGTGTGAGGGCACACATGTGACAAACCCAAGATAGAAGTTCAGTGCAGAGTGGCTAATTTAAAGAGATATAGAAAGATTCCTTCACCCAGGAAAAATTAGAAAATAGAAACTTACATCATGCTCACATGTAGAGCCAAAAAGGGAAAAAATCCTAGGGAAATAAAAAACATTCCAAACCTTTATTTTTGTATGCCCAAATTAAAAACTCATTTGATTTATGAATCACAATCTATTAGAATATTTTCCTACTGATAGAGGACATCCAAGAGGAATTAGAATGTATTCTAAACCTTTAATTGTGTTCACACACATAAAAGAAACAAATAAGGTTCAAAGATTTTGCTCACACTTGGATTGGAAACCTTAGTGGTCCCACTTGCCCAACCATGAGCTCACTTGCCCAAATCAATGCAAAACTTCCTCATTGTGTATGATGTCCAAACTGGCCCCATGAAGCTCAAGAACATCTATATGAACCCCCTCTTGCTCACATTCATTTCATCCCAAAGCAAAGAGTTAACACTTCTCTCTTTGCTTATTCTTGCCCTCTTCTTGCCACATCTTCTCACTTCTCTTTTCTCTCTTGTGTGAGAAGTTTTGATTTTAGTATTTTAGTGAGTTTTTTTTGTTGGTGGTTAAAAGTTCTTGAAGTTGTGAAAGTGGTAGATAAGGGAAACCTCTGCCGAATTCAACAAGCAACTCGAATTAAGGTGGAGGGAATTTCTAAAACTTACTACTTCAAACCTTTAGTCCATTCATGTTTTTAGTTTTTTTAATCATGTTATTTTATAAATTTTAGCATGTTTAAATTTCAGTTTGAAGCATGTTTCATCATGTTTTAAATTCAGCTAGTATGTTTTTATATTTTTAATTCATGCACAATAGCATAACATGCTTAGAAACTATGCTTAGGCTTATTTTTGAGTTTCCCAGCATGTTATTTGTGTTTTCCATGTTCTCTTAATTATTTAAATTCTAATATTAATTATTATGATCTTGTTTTATATTAATTTGAATTTAAATATGAGAAAGTTAAGATAAAAATCACGTACCATCATAGTAGTCTAAGTGATGCTATGAGTATTCTTTACATATACTTAGTGTATATGAGTAACATCACTAAGTACGGATGTGTTTTAAAATACTTGGAACAGGGACATGTGATCCTTATTTCCAATGGAATGTGACAAGATGAATTGTCATTCCATCCTAGAATAGGAGTATTTTAATGAAGAACATCAAGGGATTAAAAACCCCTTTTGGTCAAATATACAACACTAACAAGATATTGCTTGAAACACTCAATGCTTGTAAGTGACTGAAATTGGATGTACTTTTGATTTGAATTAGTAAATTAGTAGTTTGATGAATGATCCACTAGGCTATGTACTCATCCATCTCTTTTTATCATTTTTAAGAAATTGAATATGATGGCAATGAAAATCTAATAGTATCTAAATTTAGAAAGTTTCTATTTTTTTGGAAAGTTTCTTTTTTTTCAATGTAAGGACATGTTGCCCATTTTAGATTCATTTGACTTTCGCTGAATTTTACTTTTAAATTTTAGAGTTATATACTCTTTCTTTTGATTATATGAATTTAATAATGTATTTCTTTATTTTAAATAAATAAAGAGTTTGAAGTTTTTCTTTATTCACTTATATTATCTTGTTGAATATTAAACTCAATGGAAGTATATTATGATTATTTCAATAAATGTTAGAATAAAGGAATTAAGATGCAAGTTATGTACTTGTAAATGCAACATAGGAGCCAACCCGCCCTGTGTTTGAGCTTAAACTTGTCTCCTGGGGGTTGGGGTGTTACAAAGGTGGTATCAGAGCCTAGGCATTAGTTGTTAGGCCAAAATTAAAAAGTTTCCTCTGATACCAAAGATAATATCGTATCTCAGTTATTAGAAAGAAACACTGGGCTAGAAATAGAAAGTTAAGCCTATACATGTGTTGTTGGGCTAGAATTAGAAAGTTTAATCTTATACCAATGGTGGTATGAGATTTACAAAGTATTAACTCAATTAGGTTTGACTTATGCTTTGAGTTGAAATTGGAACGCCCTATTGAAAACCATTTTGGAAACTGTTTTTTTTTTTAAAGAAAGATGTGTTTTGAAATGTTTCGTTTGGATACAAAGACTGCAAATTGAGTTTATAGTGGGTAAGCCTTGTCTCGAATAAAGTTGAACATTGAAAGGGAGGTGGGTTATCTTGCCCTAGAAAGCACGGTTGTTAAGTAGACTTCGGTCTCGCCATCTGATCTGGAGGTTGTCCTACTAGCTTATACGAGTGGTCTGAGTTGAAGAACACATTTCTTTCTAAAAAAGAAAATTAAAAGGTGGAAAATTAGGGCAAGAAACTGATTAGAAGTCGAAAAAGATGCCAAAGGTAGGGTATTTAGACTAGATAGAGGTTGTGAGTCAACTAGATTGAACCTTAGGTCTAGAGGAAAGACCCTAGGTAGAAATGTGGTGTAGCTAGGGGCGGCATAGTGGATCGAAAGCATAAATCTTTAGGACATAAGCCAGAGACTAAAACTTGTGTGAAAACATAAAATTGTTTGATTAGGACACGAGATCGGGAAGCTTCTATATCTTTAAGGTTCTATATACTGTGGGATGCATAGGAATTCGGGGTTATGGAGGAAGCCTGGACTTAGAGAATGATGGAGCATGTGTGGTGAATGATTGATAACTCTGGCAGAAAGGATTTTTCTATACTCACTGGTATGGGACGGTGGAATTAATGGGCTTGTGAACCTTATTTATTGAACAATTTGTGAAATTGTTTGGGTGTGGCTCTGTTTTGGGCGAAAGCCTAAGTGGAAAGGGTAGAATGGTATGGGATGCTTGAACTTGAAAGCTTAGGTGGAATCTGGGAACCTTGTTGTGCTAGCTTAATTGTATGATTTTGTGATATGCATGTTTTATTGCTTATTTGCTTTGAGACCAAATCCTGTACCCATGCATGAAAACAACCTAGAAGAAAAACCTTTAGGCCACTGAACAAATCGAGGACCTAGAAACATGAATCTAGAGTTATGATAGTACGAATATTTGACGAGGCAAATACTAACAAGGTGTTAAATTTATAGATGATGGCTGGAGCAAGAAGGTATGCTACTCTATCCACCACCTCTAATGAGATCGAGCCACGAGAATAGGAACTACCTATTGGAATCGAGGCACGAATGGAGGCCATGATGAATGAGATGTCACAGAGGGTGCTGGATCAACTATTGAAGGCACTTCCACATATAATCCCTTAGGTGGCTCCTCAGCTTCAAGTACCTGAACCCATCCAGGTTCAACAACCAGCACTAGTTGCCCAAGATCCCGAACGTCAGAGGGTTAAGGAGGGTTTAAATGATGAGAAACAAAGGAAGATGCTAATAGAGCTACAAAAGCTCCACCCTCCTTCATTTGATGGTACTACAGATTGTATCTCAGTAGACCACTAGTACCAAGAGATGGAGGAAATTCTCAATGTACTAAAGGTAATTGGGTCAAGACGGGTAGCACTAGCCACACACCACTTCAAAGGACCAACCAAAAGTTGGTGGCAAATGATGAGGATGGACCCTAATACAGATATTAATGCTATGAGCAGGGAGAACTTCATAGAGATCTTCTATGAAAAGTTTTTCTGGAAGTAACTTTGAGCAAGCTACAGGAGGACTTTGTTCAGCTGAATCAGAGGGACATAACCGTAGCTAAATATGAGAAGAAGTTTACTAAACTGGCCAAATTCTCACTAGATCTGATAAGGGAAGAGAAAAAAAGGGCCAATAGATTCGCACAGGGTCTCAAGATGGAGATCCGAAAGATAGTGAAAACTCTGGGCATGAAGACTTACAAAGACGTCGTAGAAAAAATGTTAACACTAGAACAAGAACTCAACCTAGAACAAAGGTTGAGGGGAAAGAATAAAAGACCCAGGAATGAAAAAGATCACGGGTCTCAGAAGAAAAGCAAGAATGTTGGAAAACGCCACAGAAATAGGGGCAAACCATGAATGAATTTAAGGAGCAAGCTAGGAGGCACGGGTTGTGCTATGTGTGCAAACAGAAGGGTCATCTTGCTAAGAATTGCCCAATTACACTTGCTCAAGTGCTTCAGCAATAGCCACATTAGGGAGGAAGTCAGAATAGCCATCCTCAGAGAAAGCAACAATAGACGAATGCCAATTAGGGGCATGACCAGGGCTGTGGGTAGAACTAGGCCAGAATGTTTGCTGTTGAGGCTCAAGAAGACTAGATCCCTGTAGTGGAAGGTACATTTTTGTTGTTCAATGTTGCTATAAAATTGTTATTTGACTCTTGTGCCCCTAAGTCTTTCATCTCTGAAGAACTAGCTCATAGGTTACAACTTGTGACAAATAACTTTAAATGTGTCCACACCAATAGGGACCACTATGAATTCAAAAAGAATGTGTAGTTGTGACCTAAGGTTCGAGGATAAGCTCATAATGGTTGATCTGTGTACTTTACCTTTTTATGGCTATGATGTAATCTTGGGGATGGATTGGTTAGACTAGTACCAAGCCTAGATATATTATCCTAAAAGATGAGTGACCATAACCCTACCTTCTAGGAAAACCTATAGAATCAATGGGGATATGCGGAGATTAATGAGAAGTCCAACCATAGCCATGTTGAACTGCTTAAGGTAGAAGAATGAGCTCGAGGAACTCTCCAAGGAAGAACCTATTGAACTAAAGATAATCCAAGACCTAGCACTAGTTAGCGAGTACAAGGATGTGTTCCCAGACGACTTACCCTAACTACCACCTGCTAGAGAGTTAGAGTTCAAGATTGAATTTCACCCTGGAACGAACCCTATCTCCATACCTCCTTACAGGATGGAGCCAATAGAACTGATTGAGTTAAAGTCTCATGTAACACCCCAACCCCCACATTCCTTGAGTTTTGGACAACCACCATTATTTTGATGGTGGACTTAACCAATTGGCGGGTTGGGCCGGTGTTACTTTACAAGCGACACACACTTGACTTTCTATTTTTCAATACCACTTGCCTTAGCGTAAGTTCAATAATACAAATTCACATATAACAAAATCAAGGCAATTTAAAGG
>JAJIYU010017191.1:0-11792 GCA_030144865.1 Tinospora cordifolia | reverse complement strand
CTACTCGCGAGGATCACGCTCGAAATCCACAGGCTGAAATGATTAAACCACATCATTCAGTCCAAATCCTCATCAATTCCTCTTCAACAAACATCCAGAAAATCCAAATTTTCATTTCTTCTCACAAAATATAAAATTATAGTCAACGCATTCCAAACTAAGAATAAAACACATTTAGAACTGACTACAACTTCGAAAGAGGAATAGATTGGGTTTTATTACCTATCAAGCGATTTGCACCCTCCAAAAATCCTCCATATATGCAACTTTCCTCTGGATTCGTCAAAAACTGCAAATGAACGGTCAAAACTTCTAGAATTCAATTCTAAATCGATTATTTGTCAGTTTAGAAGGAAGATCCGAGCTCATAGGGTTCTGGATCATTTTATGCAATCAAAACCCTCAAAACCCTTATTTTCTATACGGAATCTGAATTAATCGATAGAATTGAAACTTAAATGATTAAGAGGTTCAAATTCCTACCTTAGATCCTTAACTCTTCCTTGAATCAGCTCTGGATCGCCTCTCTGGAATTCTGGCTCAACTCAGTAACTTTCTGTGCGTGAAATGACAAATTTAGGGCTCAAAATGGCTTAAATTTCGCGTAATGACCGCGGTCGGCACTTTACGGACCGCGGTCACCACAGTGACCTAATTTTTTTGAGATTTTGCACTGTTGACCACGGTCATTCTCTGGTAACCGCGGTCACCATCATGGTACCCCATTTGTTTCATGCATTTTCAACATGTTTCCCAGTTTTAATCATCTAAAATTATTTTATTTCTATACTATATCATATAATAGTCATTTAAAACATGTTTTCACACATTTTTATATTTATTTCATAATTTTTAAAATTCATTTTTGAGTTGTGTGCGTTTGAAAACTTCGGGGTGTTACATACAACCTACCCTGCTTAGAAAAATTTTATCCTTGAAATTTGTACATCATTAAGGATTCAATGTGAACAGATGTGGATATTTTGTCTTCATTTTGCTTTCAAGCTCCCAGGTAGTTTCTTCCATTCCATGATACTTCCACAATACTTTAACTAAGGGAATATCCTTAGTTCTTAGGCTTTGTACTTTGTGGTCAAGGATTCTAACAAATGTTTCTTCATATCTGGCATCATCCTGAATGTTCACTTCCTCCTAGTGGATGATATAGAGGGTTTTGGTTCATATTTTCTCCACCTAGATGCATTATATACTTAGTTTGATAAGCCTCATTGATTATAGTCTGCTTACTCTGCCCAAACTAAGGTACACAAATCCTTTTCCTGAATCTTATGGTATTCTCAACATCTAACTTGAAGTTAGTATGCTTTCCTTATATAACTCCTTCTATTATGCCTACAAGCCACTTGTCTTGTCTTTGTTCTTCCCTAATCTAATGTAGTAGATTTGGTTAGCAAGACACACTGCAACAGATTGATCATTCGTGGATGTTTGAAAAACATCCTATAAGTAATTTTAGGACGTTTTTGTAAACGTTCTAGATTTCAACGTCCTAATTACAATTCCTTTTTAAACAACATTTTCTAAACATTCTTATTACCTGTAAAATGACGTTTATGAAATTGTCCTTATAAAATTTATAGAGGACATTTTATAAGCATCCTAAATGCAGGAATGGAGGATGTTTTATAAACGTCCTTAAACATTATATCAAAGACAT
Organism: Tinospora cordifolia; assembly: GCA_030144865.1. Classification (NCBI taxonomy): domain Eukaryota; kingdom Viridiplantae; phylum Streptophyta; class Magnoliopsida; order Ranunculales; family Menispermaceae; genus Tinospora; species Tinospora cordifolia. Next base: position 10,114 of record JAJIYU010017191.1, on the reverse strand, counting down.
ACTAAAAAACGTCATCGAAAAACCTATCAACGATGTTTTAAAAATGTCTTTAATACATACATAGATGACGTTTACAAAATGTTTTTAATACTTTTATAGAAGACATTCAAAAAACGTCCTAGATATACTCATAGAATACGTTTTTAAAACGTTGTAAATATTCTTATTTAGGATGTTTTAGAATTTTCTTAAATTTCTTCTTAGAGAACATTTTAAAAAACGTCATAAAAACTTTTTATTTAGAACATTTTGAAAACGTCATCATAGATACATGTATATCAGACATTTTACAAAACGTCCTCGAAACTTTTATTTAGAATGTTTACAAACATCGTGTAAAACATCATCATAGGTACATGTATATAAGACATTCACAAAATGTCCTTGAAACTTTTATTTAGAATGTTTTACAAACATCGTGCAAATAAATATGAAGATTTTAGGTATTGAAAATGTTCTCAATAACTTTTTGAAACATATTATATAATATATATATAATATTTATTTTATAAAATTATAATTATAAGTCCATATATTATTGTCATAATATTTTCCTCTAGTATAGTGATTGATATAACAACCTGAATTAGAAACATAAAAAAAAAGATAAAAATTCATACCCTTAATATAAAAGAAGTCGGAGTTACAATAAATGTCAATTATAATATAGTGAAAATAACAAGTTTAGTAAATCTTCATTACAAAAAAGCTAGAACGTACTACAAAATTTAATATTACTAAAAGTCAATCGAATGAACTAAATTCAAAAAACATGTTTGACATATCATGATCAACTTCAAAAAGACCTGGAAAAAAATAAGATATAATTAATGAATATTACATGATATATAATAGTAATTATTCTTAACAATAGAAATTTATAAGAACAATTCAAAGCTTGTTATTAGGAATTTAAAAATTTTGACAGCATCTCATTTGTTTTATTGCAATTGGAAAAAAATAAGTACCTGTTAAAATGTTTTGAAAGTTTAATTCAAAGCTTACCTTGTCTTTGTTTATATTAATTTGATAAAATATTTTGACCATGCTACTATGGTTCCTAAAGCATCTCCCAAGTTTTGCAAGCCATCTGTTTTTCTATATAATTCAACGCTTGGATCAATGACATTGTTCACCCAAACTGTCCAACAATCCCTTCCAAGAGGCGCATTGTGAACTCTTATTGTAGCATCCGTTGATAAAAATTTTCCTTTGGCTACAACAACTTCATCTTCACCATCTTTTGGGTACCAATGCAACAACAAGCAATCATCATTTCCTTTTGGAAGACATTTGTTTCCTCCAATTCCACTTCATTGTGACTACATCAATTCAAACAACCAAAAAAATTATGGATACTAGTTAAAGAAAGTTTAAAAAATAAATTAATAAATTTCAGCCAGAATATGATAGTTTACCTAAGTTTGACTTTTTATAATATGAAAAATATCAACACATGTACCTTGCCCCTATTAAACAAAGTTTAGCAAAAAAATAAATGATTGCATTTCATACATGCACGAACTACTAATAAATAGCATGGACGTTACCAAATAAAGACACTTAGAGTACTTAGTAAATAGCATAAAAATCCAATGCAAGGGCAACACAACAATTTGGATCACATAAGTGGGTGCATCATTCAAATATGTATGTTATTTTCAAGCTTGAATCCACAATTCAAAGAAATGCAAAGTGTCCATTAAGATAAAAGATCATAATAATAAGAAATTTAAATAATCTAAGTTCTACGCTTCATAGATCCCAACTATCATAAAAATTATATATATATCATAAAAATTATATGTATATTTATATTTATATTTATATTTATGTATTAACGTGTGTGCTCATTGATTGTGACCATCATCTTATTGGATTTAAGTGCAATGAGATTCTAAATTAACCAATTGAAACTTAAGCGATTTTTGCCTTATGTCTTTGGTGTAACTTTAGGTCATATTATGAAGCCATTAAAGTACATAAAAATTTCACATATCATATAAGAACGAAAGTCTTAACAATTATATGTAAGAAAAATTAATATCTCATTCAATTATCTTTGAATGAACATGCATTTTAGTTTTAAAAATAAAAAATAAGTTACTCAATAGATATGATATTTGGATAGCAACTATAGTAATCAAATGACATATGATAAATGTCTCAAGAAGTAATTTATACCTTTGTAATAAAAATTATTAAATAACTGAGTATATCTGGCATAAATGTTGCAAAAGAATTTTACTTTCTTTTGGGCATTTTTCATTCCTTCAATCTTTTGTTGAAGATGGGTCATTGTCTCTTCTAGTTCTTTTTCTCTTCCTCTTTTTCGACTACATGCATCAACACATGAGGGAGAGACTCCAAAGACAAGCCCTCGAACACGCCCATGCCTTCCTGGTCTTGATACTTAGCTAAGAGCATCATTTTTTTTTGTTATCCATCCCTATTGATGCAATAGAATTTTGGCAAAAGTCTTTCATTTTTTCCTACAATTCAATATTAATACATTTATTAATTTATCATAATCAAGCATATAATTATGAATAGACAATTGAGGAAATGAATTACCAATGTTTTGCTTATTGCTTCATTTAAAGGTGTGTCAGTCTTTCTTAGATATCCTTTAGTCCACAAGTCCACCCTTGAAACACATGGCAACTCTAGGTTTTCTTGCATCTGTAAGATATGACAAATAGAAATTAAAGCATGATATTGCAAAAATATATAGTTAAGAAACACTTCAACTAGATTATACTTACCATTTCATGCTCCAATCGAGCATAACTCTTACAACTCAAAGAGTGTAGAAGCTTATTTTTGCTTCTAATCTGTTTGAATTTGTTACATGTGGCTACAAGATTAATATATATAAGAACAATGTTTACCAAAAACATTAGTACAACTAAAATTTCTTTTTGGTTCAATATAACTCATACTTATATAGGATATATATAGTCACCTCAAATTCAGAAGATAATTTCTCATTTACAAAAAAGTCCCATGCTTCATCATCTAAAATGTTTTTTGGACGTAATTTATCATGTAATTTAGCATTGGCATTTGTTTTCTTTCCAAGTTGTCAGATTTTTTTGATAATTCTTGACTTGTACTGCCTCCAACATCTTCCCATCAACTAAAGTGCTAACTTTTTGTGTAAATCATCTACTATAAATCGTTGCTACATCAAATGTAACAAGTCTAAATATATATGTGACTCAATAGTAGAACAAAAACCAAATCCTAATTATGTATACCTTAACCAATGACCATAAGTCATCTTTTACAACTAAATCAACACGGTTCCATTTTTTTAATCACTATCAGCACATGTTCACGAGCAAGGACACCCATGTATGAAGAGTACTTACTAGAATTTGTGGCAATTGGTTGGCCTCTATCATTAAATTCTATGGGCATAGGTGCAGCTTTTTCATTAATTAATCTCATTCGCATATGACCTCGTTTATTCTTCCCATCGTCTTCATTTGTACGTTTTGATATAACACGTTCTTGTGTAGGTCTACATTTTTGCTTGCCCTTGTCTTTTGCATCTGTGAATAAAGTACTTTGTTCATGTGTTGAACCCTCATTCGCCTTGCTTTTACCAACATAAATCCCTCAATATCTTTGACAAATCATAGCAGCAATTATTGCATTACACTCTTTAGTGGCTCTTTTTTTCAGCCTTCTTTGAAGACTGCGTAATAACATATAAAGCTTGTAAGTAAATAAGATGTTATCAATTTACTAGAGAACACAAGAACTAAAGAAGAAAATCACAAGGCTGAATTTTACCTCTCCACTGGTCATCTTTCACAAACTTTAATGATTTTTGTGTACTTGATGAATCTGTACTTGAAGGTTAATTGTTAATACAACACAACAATATATAGTAAACACTCAATAGTCATCTAAATTTTATTTTTGTAACAATGAACAATTTGGAAAAAAAAACACTTATGCTCTATAATGTTATCGCATATACTTTAACAAAATTCACTAAACACATGCAACATCATGTAAAAGAGAATGTATATTTAATACATTTGCTTTTCAGATCCAAATTTGATATGCTACATATTAAGACTATCAAATATTGTTGAAAGACATAATGATAATCTTATTTGTATTATAACAATAATGAGTAATTTGACAAAAAAATGCCCATTTTGATCCACAATCAAATTAACCAAACTCGTACCATGAGTATATATATAGTCATTACCAGTTTATAGAAAACAAATCTCTCCAAAATAATAAAAAAAGAGAACAGTCATTTTTAGTGTATTTGTAGTACACATCAAAGAATCACATAATGTCCCCTCAACTTCAACTCGTACACAAGACTCTTCGTTTCTAACAACATTTTGAGAACTCAAATTTGATGTGTTACATGATAATGCACCATCGTTAACTGGGAAAAATCATTGTAATCATTAATCGGTGCTTACAATACTACATACCAACTTGATGATTCACTTTCTTCAGAATAAAATATTTGTTTAGCTCATGATGCCAAAATAAATGGATCTTTTCAAATTGACTTAGCCGTACACGAAGGTTAACCAATGTAAATCCATCTTCAACCTTGACACCTTTTGTAATATTTGCCCAAGCACATTGAAAAATAGGAACATGAAATTTCCAATAATCTAAAAGTATAATTTCTCTAAGAACTCCATAATATGAAACATTTCCATCAACTTGTGATTGATTTCTTGCATTGGCCCTACAAAGAGTGTTTGCTTCAACTAAAACTCCACTATTTTGGCAAGAAGTTTCAACATCTTTTGTGTGAAATTGAAACCCATTTATTATGTATTCGATATGAGATATGACTTGCTCTCTTGGGCCTTTGGCAAGCCACCTCAATGTATCTGAGACATCATTGTGCCTAGAAATGTCTTTGATCCGCAAAGAAGAAATATATAATATATTCATATAAGATCATATAATCAAGCAAAAACCAAAGTAAAGGTGTGAAGCACCTTCTTGCCTAGCCATCCAATAAATGTTTCTATATGCTTCTTATTCAACGAATTTCTATTCCTTAAGAGTCTTGTATCTGAAGCTTTAAGTTCATCAAGATGCATTCTATCAGAAAAAAAAAACAATAAGAAATAGGTCAATCCCTAGTTTGAAATCTTAGATTATTTGAATACTTACATGGTAGCTTAAATACTAACTCTACGTATGGTTCAATTTTTGCAAGATTGAACAAAATGTATCGATGAGCAACTTTTAACATATTATCAGCAATGGTGAGCAACTTCCCTTGAGATATTGGACACCCTTCTAAGTTGGCTTCATCACCCAAATCATCATTGCGTGCACGATGATTGCCAACCTTAGATGCTAGGATAAAGTAATTTTTACAAAATATTGTACATTCTTTAGCCAAATATCGTTCAACAATGCAACCTTCAGGTCATGCTTTATTTTTTACATATCTTTTAAGTACTTTCATAAACCTAAAACAAGTGTAAACAAGGATTGCATGAAAATAAATTTTTTGTGTCATTAGCGGATAAGGATGGAAATAAGAAATAAAAGAAAAGGTCCAAAAAAACAACCTTTCTATTGGATACATCCAACAAAATTGCACTAGCCCACAAATAGAAACCTCTCGTGCAAGGTGAATTGATAAGTGAACCATGACATCAAAGAAAGATGGAGGGAAGAATCTTTCTAACATACATAAGGTTTCAGCAATATCATCTTTCAAGTCTAATAATTTATTTTAATTCACAACCCTAAAGCATAGTTGATTGAAAAACTTGCATAATCTAATAATGGCATTCCTTGGACCTATTGGCAAAATTCCCCTTAATGCCACTGGTAATAGTTGTTGCATTAACATATAACAATCATGAGACTTGAGTCCCATAATTTTGCATTCTAGCATTTGAACACAGATGCTAATATTAGAACCATACCCATCAAGTACCTTCAAACATGCAATTCTTTCACAAAAGATTCTTTTTTCCACCTTATACAGACAATGAGATGCTGCAGGTAGATAGAATAACCTCCTCTATTCTCTGCATTTTATTCTTTTTTAATTTCCATTCTCTCCATGTCAAGACAAGCATTAAGGCCATCTTTAGATTTTCCCTCGACATCTAACAATGTAGAAAGAATGTTATCACATATATTCTTTTTAATGTGCATCACGTCCAAACTATGACGTAAGAGGAGTGTCTTCATTCAAAAAAAATAATAATTTCATATGAGAATTGTTAAATAATTATTTTAATAACATAAAAGACATCTAATCAAAGCATCGCTTACCTTTTAATAAGGCAAGTCAAAAAATACAGACTTTGTCTTTCATAATTGAGAAGAACTTGAACTTGTTTTGTTTCTTTTATTGTTGGCTTTTCCCCAATCATTGACAATATTTTCCACTTCTAAATATGTTGATTCACCATTCATGCACTTAGGTTTTCTTCTTTTTTCAACTTCTCCATGAAACATGCTTGTTTTGTGCGATATTGTTGAGTATAGTCAAGAAACCACCTATGACCCATATATGTAAACTTCCTACTATATTGTAACCATTTAGAACATGTGTCCAATTGACATACTGGACAAGCAAATTCGCCCTTTGTAAGCTATCCAAACACATTTCCATAAGCTGAAACATCATTAATGGTCCATAATAGAATTACTTTTAAGTTGAATTTCAACTTATTAAAAGCATCATACACTTGGATTTCAGCTGTCCACAACTCCTTCAAATCATCAATAAGAGGCATCATATATACATCTATGTCATTGCCTTGTTGTTTTGGTCCAGGAATAAGCAAAGTCAACAATAAATGTTCCTTAGTCATGCATAACCAGGGAGACAAGTTACATATGGTCAAAATCATTGGCCAACAACTATATCTAGTACTAAGGTCTTGGAAATGATTGAAACCATCTATGGCCAACCCAAATCTGATGTTTAGAGGGTCAGACGCAAAAGATGGGTATCTTTTATTCACCAATCACCTGGGTGTCTTAATTTACCATCAATAGATTTTCTACCCTCATGCCATGTTAGACTCTTTGATATTTCTTCTATCCCAAACATTCGATGAAGTCTTGGTATTATTGGGAAATAACTTAACACTTTCGCACGAAAACCTTCTTTAATTTTGTTAGTTCACTAGTTCACCTTTCACCGAGATGAGCCATACATAGGATATTCGCTTGTAAGAAGTTCATTAAAGCTAGTATCTGTAAGTCCATAAGTGGCTTTTAGTCGAAATAAAGCTAATGTAGCTGAAATTTGTGAATGCTTCACACAACCTGGATATAGAGGATATTCTACTTCTTCAATTAAAGTTGTTAAATCTTCTACACTTTGGTCTACTATGTTTTCAATATCTTCATCATTTTGGCATTTGATATGATCTCTAAGCATCTGAAATGTATCTCTCATATGCCTGTCTTCTTGTTGATTTGATGGCTCACACTTTTCTCTATGGAGGACCCCTACAGTATATGTTGTATCCATGCCCTCTATAACCAAGTGCTCATACACAACTTCATAGTGATGACAATCTAAGTTTTTACATCTTGCACATGGACATACTATAGTCTCTGCATTTTCAACTTTTGCACGTGCTCCATTGATGAAATTTCACGCTCTATTTCTATATTCTTGTGAAAATCTACAAACAACAAAATTCAAACGATAGCATATAACCATGGTTTTGTAAATTTAAAAAAAGCAACAATTGTTAAATAGGTAAGTTTTGATAATAGACCTTGATAAGTAAACCCAATGCTTATCCATTCCAGCTAGAGAAGTTAATTAAAACCAATTAGAAGATGGGTAGCAACAACTATAGAAGAAGAAGAAGCAGAAGAAGCAACAGAAGAAGATCGCTAGCAGAAGGATATGCTTTCAACGCAAGATGGGAACAAAATGCAAAAACCCTAAATGCAAGAACAACCCTAAACGAATTTTTGAAGAAACAACAATAGAAAAAAGAAAAGCAAAATTAACTTGTTAGAAAGCCACCTTTTTCATTTCTCTAAGAATGATTTGGGCGTAGAAGTCCTCTCTTCCTTTCCTTTTTTCCTTCTTTTCTTTCTCTCTATTTGCAATTTCTATTTCTTTATCTTCGTTTGCAACATAGGGAACTATGTTTGTGAAGACAAAATTGCATGGGACGAAAGGAAGGGCGGGAATTGGTTTTCTCTTCATTTTTTACTTTTTTTTGTAGTATAATGTGAGAATAATATCTGAATAATGCGAATATAACAATTGTTCAGTTGTTGATATAAAAATGCGAGAATAACATGTGAATAATGCAGGGATAACATGTGAATAAAATGCAGTATAACGTATGCATAACATATGAATAATTATGGAATATGCGATTAATGGTAGAGGTACAACATAGCAATCGATGGATAATGCATGAATAATGGTATAATGCAAGAATAATAACTAAATAATACATGTACAAAATTGTTTGCTTGTTTTTGTAAAAAAATGTGGGGATAACATGTGAATAATGTTGGGATAACATGAGAATAAACTGTGGTATAACATTTGCATAGTATATAAATAATCATTAAATAATGTGAGTAATAGTAGAATGTTGGTATAACATACCAAGCGATAGATAATGCGTGAATAATGGTATAATGTAAGAATAATAGCTGAATAAATGCAGTATAACATATGTAGAACATATGAATAATTATGGAATAATGCGAGTAATTGTAGAGGTCTAAATACGAACCGATCAATAATGCGTGAATAATGGTATAATACAAGAATAATAACTGAATAATATAAGTATAAAATTGTTCGGTTGTTTTGGTAAAAAAAAATTTGTGGAAAACATGTGAATAATGCAGGAATAAAATGAGGTATAACGTATGCATAATATATGGATAATCATGGAATAATGCGAGTAATGGTAGAATATCGGTATAACATACCAACTGATGAATAATACGTGAAAAATAGTATAATGTAGGAATAATAATTGAATAATATATTTATACAATTATTCGGTTGTTTTGGTATAAAAATGTGAGAATAAAGTGTGAATAATGCGATGATTATATGCAAATAAAATGCTAGAATAAAGGTATCACAGTATAACGTATGCATAACATATGAATAATTAAGGAATAATGTGAGTAGTGAGATAATGTTAAAATAACAATCGAATAATGGAAGTATAAAAAATGTACGTATGATTGGCTGATATAACTTATGAATAATACGTGAATAATGGTATAACCAAGGTATAATTGTAGAATGTATGTATAATCCAACCAATATACATATAATAAAGTGTAAATAATAGTAGAATGTATGCATAATACTATCAAAAAGAAGATAAAGCTTATTACATCGAACAATATTGGTAGTAATGTAATCACCCTAAGACTTGTAATGCATCCACGTCAATATGAATTTTAAAAAAAATTAAAATAAATGAAAAAAATGAATGGAAAATTGTTTTTAACGATCATTGTATGATATTTAATCAAGATAAAATTTATTAGAACATTTGGATAGTTAGAAACGTGCGGGGAAAAATGTTAAAAAACAAGGCATCCTACTACCGACTGCGGTCCGTCTGATGCCGACCGCGGTCTGTGATGAGAAAAACCTAGAAAAAGTGCAGAACACACTATGGACCGCGGTCCTTACAGGCCGACCGCGGTCATCAGTGGAAATGTGCAAAAATGAGAAAACTAGGTCACATTGGTGACCGCGGTCCGTAGAGTGCCGACCGCAGTCCATAAAGGGATGACCGAGGTCCATAAAGTGAAGACCGAGGTCTATGAAGAGAAATCTGTCTGATGATCGACGTCCGTCTGACGACGACCGCAGTCCGTGTGCGAGTTATATATAGATTTCAAGCGCAGAATTTCTCATTTTGCATTGAAACGATCTGGGATTTGGAGAGAGTGACGGGAGAGCGATTCTCAGGTGAGTTCTCTGATTTTCTTTGAGTTTTCTTTAAGATTTGAGCTTATCTAAGAGTATCTATCAATAGTTAGTGAATCAAAGTGATGAAGATCCGTTTTTGAACCTTGTGTTGTGAGTTTAGTGTTTGGAAACCAAGTCAAATGGGATGAGTTGTTG
>JAJIYU010017190.1:0-11783 GCA_030144865.1 Tinospora cordifolia | reverse complement strand
ATCCTAAGAAACCATAACTAATTATCTTTATTTTGTTCCTCAAAAATGGCAAACACGAGAGGGAATATGTGACTAGATGCATCAATACTTGTCGCAATAAGCATCTTTCTATAGTATTTACCACACAAGTGTGTGCCATCAATTTGGATTATGGGTCTGCAATGTTTAAACCCCTCGATTGAAGCACCAAATGCCCAAAAACATCGATGAAAAACTACTTAACCAATATTCTCCAGATGTTCTTCATAATGTTGCAATCTTGCAAATATGCCAAGATTGGTAGCATTTAACACATCTATCCACTTAGGAAGCACATGATATAATTCTTCTCAATCACCAAATATTTTTTCAATTACTTTTCTTTTTGCTCTCCACACTCTTCTATAAGGGATCTCATACTTATATTTGTCCTTAATGATTTCATGAAGTGCCCCTATAGAAACTAAAGGATCCCACTTTACAATAGGGAAAACGTCGCAAAATATTAGTGATGAATCTAGTTGTTGATGTTCTTGTGACATTCGAGGAAAGACACACATGTGAGTTCTATGGAACTTCATGATTTCAAACATTCATGTTCTCTTATGCTTCACGGCCCTTAGCCTCCACGAGCAACTATCTTTCCACTTCTTACACTTCACTGACCACACATTGGGTTCTGAATTAACTACAATATACTCACGTTGTTGTGATATGCAACATCTTTTTACACTATATTGCACGTCTTCTTTACTAGGAAATGTTAACCCCTTACAGAGGTCATGTGACTCAGATTAACCCATAGCTACGTTATCATGATCGTCCGACATTAGTGTCGCAGCTTCTCGATTAAGTTCTATGAAACTCGGTGATGGAGCCTCATACCCAATTGTGTCATGTCAAGGTGTACTCCCAGGATGATGCAACGAAGTAACACATGATTCATCATCTTCCATACTTAATCCATGATGCAACGAAGTTCTATGAAACTCGGTTATATGCTTCTAATATAGGTGTTGGACGTGTAGACCCATCATTTTCTATTATTCGCATTAGTAGATCCCTAAAATGGATATGATTAAAAACTTCTTGAATTTCATCATGATCACTATCTTTGCCAACATCATCATTGTTTCATCCAGTGTTGTCATCAAAAGTCAGATAATCATCGCCCAAACGTGATGCAGATGGATAATTGTTAATCTCCATAAGTCTTGTGCCTACATTCATATTCTCAGCAGGGGACATTGTACTTGGACCAACATTCTCCAATGGTCTTTGTGCACTACATCTTCATTTTCAGAAAAACACCTTGCACGAGCACCACTTGCAAGTCCTCCAATAACATCAACACATACCTCCATATTATTAGGGGGTGGAAATTCGTTTAGCAAAGAAAACACATGTTGTAGGTTTTCCTCATTTGTAATGAGGAAAGTTCTAAAGTTCATATTCTCTCCCATAAACAACAATGGATATTTTTAAGTCAAACTCAATCTTTCTCCACTTGAAATTTGCAACACATTTTGGATAATCCCTTCAAATTCTTCAAAACTAATGTCGTGCACAACTCGTATAATGTGAATAGGTTGACTATCATACAATACACCTTGAGAGTTGTGAACAATTCTCTCATTCATGTAACATAACACTGAAATAAATCTGTTTGTCATCTACATTTGTCAAATACAACACAAATATTTCATTAGCATTACCTTAAAAAACAACTTACAATCTTTTTTAAATGCCCATGTAGTAAAATAACCATAGGAACTCGACTTTAGATTTTATCCTCACAAGAAGACATTACTTAGAATGACAACTTGAAGAGTGCAATAGCTTGTGTTTTCTCCATTGATGACTATTCTAAATTTATATGACTATTATTCAACCATGATTATATACGCTTAGAGCTTATTAAATTACTAAATATAAGGTTTACACTCAAGCAACAACATGAGCCAAAATTAATTAAAGGGATTGAGGCTTGTGGGTGGTGGCCATTAGGATATAAGCTTATATATATTTATACAATATATAGTTTACTACAAATATTACCTTTACTACAATATATAGTTTACTACATAATTAATTAAAGGGATGGAGTTTTATGTCTAGTAAATAAATGGTTTACTACAAATATTACCTTTACTAGATAAACAATAATGACAGAGCCAGAATGACAGTTAAAGAAACACAAAACAACAATAATCCTTTGTTTAACTATGAGATTTACCACTTACTATCTAGTCTTAATAGAATTGCAAATGTTTTAAGAAGGGAGGAAAATTTTTTTATTATGCCCATAAACCATTATATACAACCAAATGAACAAGAAGGAACAATGCAATAATTCTAGCAACCATGCAATGGCTGAAAACACCACCCAAAACTAACTAAAGAAAATTATACAATACAAGTTGTGTAAGTATAAATATTATAGGAACGCAACAGAGAATCAAAGACGTTCAAATATATATATACAGAACAATCAAAACCAATGACTATATTCTAAACTTTTCTAAGGTTTTAGAAGCATTAAAGGAAAAGTAGTACTAGTTAAGTGGTTCACGATCACAAAAATAGGTTGATACAATACAATAAGAAAAAATGTTGTTCATTCTTTGAACCAACTCTATCTTCACCTTTTTTTTTTGCATTTTATTGGTATTTAAATGTCTTGCAGTTTCTCCAAATGGGACATCCAAAGATAGAGGCTATATTTCAAAGTTTTTCCATTTATGTCATGAATGGGGAGCTTCAAATTTGAGAAATTCCTTTATGCAATGGATTCTTTCCGCATAAAAATTTCCTCAATTATTCTGATTGCAAGAGAAGCTCTCTTTCAGTTTTCTCCTGGTTACATGTCTGTAGTTATCCAACCATTTCCAATAATCTTTCAACTTAAAAGAAAAATAATGCACCCACTAAGAATCTTGAGACAAAAGGTCATTGTTCAAGATTGATTTAAGATCTGTAAGCATCTTGGACAAATTTACAAAATACAGGTGGTTCTTTTATGGATTTACATTTTATTCATACCTAAAAGTAAAATTATGAAATGAGTATAGCATAGGAAATGCATGGAGCTGCAATGAACTTCTATTTTGGAAATTCTGATAAGTAAAATTAGGAAAACAAGATTTAGGGACACTCCAACCAGGGCATTTTGACCACATTATCTTCTCATTTGTGTTATGCGAAACATTTTGGCAGCAACAAGGAAATTTGTTCACTTAATGATTTATATGAGCATTTTATTACTTTGCTTTATGAGTAACAAATTTTCTATTAGTTAGGCTCTTATCAATGAATTACAAGGAAATTTTTGGTAATGCAATAGACCCATTACAACATCTCCAACCAATTCTAGTTGAAGATGAAACCTTAACGCTAGTGGAAGAGGAAGAAAGGGAGAAAACAGGTTGAGAGTTTTACCTCTAAAACGTGGTTCCTCAGAGCACAAAACCACAGGGGCTCGAGTGCTTAAATAGGGCGTCGGTGGAAACTGCAACTTACTAGAAGAAGCAGAAGAACGTTGGACGACATCGTACCTTAGCTCCACGCTATAGCAATGGAGATGACGAAGGGGAGCCTTCAACTTTTGTGAGTTGCAAACTGCGTTTTTTATTGTTAGGGTAGCGGTAAAAGGTTTCACAAGGTAACAGAAAAGAGGGTAAAAAGAAAGAGGCATGCATTTTTTAAATCTGGGTTTTTATTATTATTTTTTAAGTGTGACAAAAGCGTCTCTTGAAGAAACGCTTTTTTTGTAAATGCTACGACGAAAACGTCTTTTGTAAAGATGCTTTCATGTTGGAAGAAAAGTGTCTTTATAAAAGACGCTTATATTGTAAGCGTTACAACAGAAAGCGTCTTTTGTAAAGATGTCTTCCTTCCAACATGAAAGCATCTTTACAAAAGATGATTTTCTCATAACTATAAAATGAAACTATTTTCTTGATTATATGGCTACACAGAAAAAATTTCTTTTTCCTTTTCAATGTCAGACACTACTGTAACATCTTGGGTAGATTAGGTATAACTTTTGCAAGTTAGATATTTTTTAAATAATTTTAAAATTTTTAGATAATCAAGAAAAAACCGTAAATTGCACGAGTTTTGACGCATCATTGTCTTCATTTAAATAAAATTAGTTTCTAATACCTGATTTGTGTAAAAGTTATGTGGGACATATTTAGTTCTCAATCATAAAATTTACCAGTATAGTTGCTGGCACTTTTTTTAGGTCAAAAATATTTTTATAAAATATGTTTTTAATGCAAATTTGTCGAGACTAGACATGAATCAACTGACACAACAGCCTAACATGTAAATCACTCCATTCACGCACCCGACTATTGTTAAACCTCATCTTCAACACATACATCATTCAAATAACCTTGGTATATATATAACAAATATCACACACAGAGCGAAGGACTATAACCCAAATCTTGGACATTCAAATATTATATATACATTCATCAGAATTGTTCTCACATAGGACAAAAGTTTAAGTATATCTAAAATATATATGAGATGACTTGTACGAGTACCTAATTCAACAATCATATCTGACTGAATTTAATGAGCAAACCTTTCCTTTCATCTAATCGAGAATGAACTACAAAATATAATAAAGAGTAATGAGTCCAAGACAATTACGACGCTCAGTAAATAGTAATCCTAACTCACCACTTAATGCAAGTATTTCAAAAATATATGGATGTATGTTTAAATGTTCATAACAAATGCCAATGCAACAACAATATGATCATGATCACACATCGATAAAACACATAAGTCCAACCTCGAAATTCTCATGAGCCAAGTGGTTCATAACCGAGGACTTATGTTTGGTAATTATTGTTTACATCCAATGTTACTAAAACAACATATAAACTCACCAAGTCTCTTTCCAGACCTCGATAGTGTAACACCCAAGTTCTTGGTCCTTTGTTTCTGTCATGCATGGAGAGATATGTCATCAAATTTCAGCACATATATCATTTGCCGAGAACTGGGACATTACTTTTCTTATTAATCATCTTCTAGACATACCAGCTCTCACACAAATGATTTATCAATCTCTTGGACATATCAAGAGAAGATCCCATATAAATAAAACATGATAGTTCTCATCAAAACTCATGAATTAAACTTAATAAGACTAGACATAAAGTGTTCAAGTGATCATCTATAAACAAGCTCATGTGGCCCAATACCAACTTCCTAAAACATTAGGAAATAAAATGGGTTATCTTCCACGTCAATTAATATTCATAAACACAAATTAAAACAATTCAAATCACAACCTTCCTAGTGAAGTCTGTGACTATCTAAATGGCACCCGGTTGTACTGAAACTTGAAGCATGTCAAAGATCACCTGAAATGAAAATAATAGGGTGAGTTTGAGAGTCCAGTAGATCTTACGCAGTACATTAATAACATTATTTAAATCAAACACAGAACATGCAAACACTTATCATACACTAGGCGTTTCAAACATTTAGTTATCAACAATCGTTAATTAGACCGAAGGGTCGAACCCTGATGTTCTCTCATCATTATCATGTCAGAGAAGGCGAGAAAAATGCTCTATCTGCCAGATTCCAGTCAGATAGGGGCACACCTATTACCCAACCTAGGAACTAGGGTCATACCCATTACTCCATCACGAAAAACTTAAGGTCACATCCATAATTCTATCATTAAAAACTAACGGAAAACCCATCATTCCTTATTGCGAGAACACCAACAGTGATCCCCCATGGACCACTATGATGGTACATGGCCCAACTTTTTATTTATCTTTCTTTGAATATCCACAAACATTTCATAGCAAGTACAATTCCCATTTCATCATGCATGACACATCATTGCACAATAATGTAATCATGCTGAACATCTCATAGAAATATATATAAAGTCATAATCATATCATGTTATAAAGCATTGTAAACATCGAACATGGACATATAACTCATGTCATTTTAGCATTTATGCATTCATGTCATTCTCAATCATATAAACAGCATCCTAGCATGCTTCTAGGCATATAAGCAATGTAAATACACCACATGTTCGACATTAAAATTTAAATAATACTAGGGAGCAAGGTCATCACTTCCATCTATTGCTATACTCTGTTTGTTCTAATCCTTGTTCCAATGATTCGAATCCTCAACCTATAATGATTTGATGTTATAATTCAGTACACGTTAACGATGCTTCAAAGTCCACTTAATCTAAGTAGTAATTGGTGTGCATCTAGGTAAAATCTGGTGTGTAATATCATGTTCTTCTTCTGTGTACTGCGTTAGAGAAGGGTACTTCCACACTCACTTGGATCTATGCATAAAAACTTGAAAAATAGGGTCTGGGACGCATTACCACGATCACCAGGATTGGTGACACATGCTATCGTGGTTAGTTACTGGTTTTTCAACACGTTATCACGGTCAATTACTTGTTTTTCAACACGTTACCAGGGTCAGTTACTGCGATAACCAAAGGGTTTGTGATTCTATGTGTGTGTTACCACGGTCTATTACTGCGGTAACTACAAAATTTCTAGAAAATGCAATGTTTGTGTGTGCATCGTCTCATTCGTGGTTTCCTCGTGTGTTAAACACTCTAATACACACACAATTAGCTTAAAACACACATCAAACTAAAGAAAATCTTTATACCTTAGCGTTCCACACTTTTCCCCTTTTGTTTCTCGCCAAAACGAGGCTCCAAACACTCCCAACAATCTGTGCTTCACAAGCAATGAACATATACTTAAGAAAATGCCCAACCATGATAGAAAATCGTGATTCAAGCTAGAGTTTCATGATTTACCTCTGCACGAATTATTCCAAATCGTGTCTCAACTTAGATCCACCCTTGGTGATGTTGTTCTTCGTGAATCTAAGCTTGAGAAACCAGCAGAGAAGGGTTTGAATAGATTAGGAATACTTTAGAAGAAGAAAAAGGGTCGATTTATGGCAGCTAGGAAGATTTTTGCACGACTATGCGTGAAAATTAGGGTTTCTGCGCACAATTCACATATATTTATAATTTTTACGTATTACCATGGTAATAACTCCAATTACCATGATAATAACTCCAATTACCATGGTAATCACGTGATTAACACATCCAAATTAGGTTTTTCAGCACATTACCGCAATAGGCTACCATAGTAACTAGAACGCATCGATTTTCAGTTTTTGTATAACATTACCGCAGTAACGATTTCCATTACTGCGGTAACCAGAACAATGTCATTTTCATGCATTTCTAGTTTTTTCAAGCATTACCGCGGTAATTCAATTTATTACTGTGGTAATCAGAGCCTTTTGTCATTTTTTGTGTCTTCATGATATTCTCCGAATTTTCTATTAATTTTTACAATTATCCCAAGTTTATTTCCACTTTTATTTCATGATTGTGAAGCATTTTTACTTTTCTAATTTATTTATTTAATTTATTTCATATTTAAAACTCTCAAAATTCTATAATTCGTTTATTGACTTTTAGGATATTACAGATAGCGTCTAAGAAGTCCAAAAGTGACATTGAATCTGATAAATAATGTAGCACATGCCAAAAACCAATAATGCACATATATGGACTATATTAATAGTATGCACATGCTTACACTAATAAATTAAAGAAAGTACCTACAAATATATGCTACTCTCTTTCTCTTTTGATCTCACAAATTCTCGAGCCTTGAATACCTTGATCACATCAACTATGTCAGTTATACATGTTCACACACTAACATTATCTTTGATGCTGTAGTTTTCTTACTTTTTATTTATTGTCTTTCTTTTTAGAGTCCTTTAACTCCTAGTATCTTATTAACTCTTTTAAGGAAAGACATAAATTTTAGTATTGCATTTGTATATATAACAATCAACCACTTAAGCTATCTAAATTTGGGTTGATGTTCATAGTTTTTGTGTTGTAGTACAGTTTAGTGAAACATACAAAAACTTCCTATTAAATAACTATCAATTTTTATCTTATTTTAGAGTTATAAATACTCTAAAATTGTACATTCCTTATTTTCCCTTTAATTATTTTGTTTTTCTTCCATTATATTCAACTTTTCTTCACTCCTTATTTTTCTTTGAACACTTCATTTTGTTTTCTCATTATTTTTCTTACATTTATGTTTGACAATAACTAGTTTAGACATTTAGTTAAAAGTTTGTGAAGTAAATTTACCAGCATTATTTGCACAAATCATCATAATTGGATAATTTGAATACTATGCTCGGAATCTAATTATTTGAGCAAGTACCCTTGCAAATGCTAAATTATGTGACAATGATAAACACACATGTAACCCTCATAAGGATATATTAAAATCATAAAATATCTAAATGGTCTACATAATGAATGAATAGGTCTACATATATGTCACCTTAAATACATTCTAAAAATATAGGTGATTTAAAACCAATTGTAGGTGATGACTGATGATGGTCTCATAATTAAATTTTCTTAAGAACATGCAACACAAAAAAAAAAAAAAAAAAGTATTACTTTAGAAAAATCTTGTGGTTTTTCAATAGATGTTCAAATGAATTTTCTATAATTTTTTTCATCACTATTGAACGAAGATAACCTAATTTATCATGTCAAATCATATAAATATTTGGATCTGTAAACTTTTGGTTTACAATAACATTTGTTTTGATCATACTAATCCTTGTGGATTATAAACTAGAGAAAAAAACAAAGATGAAAATTTTCTGTCATACATTTTTTACTAAAATAATGCATGTAAACATATAAGCATTCTTGATTGTTCTCATTTACAATCTCTATATGAAATCTATTGCTACAAATATTTTTAAAACTCAACAAATTTCGATGAGACTTTAGTTAAAATAATGTATTATTTATGGCAAGTTTTGTTCCTCTTGGCAATAATATATTGGTTATTTTAGAGCCTTCAATTATATTGGTGTTATAAGATATTGTGCATTTTAAAGAATGGTATGCGTGGTTGTTGTAATACCTCAAAAGTCTATAAGACCTCCACGTCACTAGTGAACAGTTAAAATAAAATAATAAATTAAATAAATAAAAAATAATAAAAATATTCAAAACCATATAGAATAAGTCCAAATAAACCCAAAATAAACATAAAAATGACATAAATTCAGAAAGCACTAGAAATAGCAAGCAGAAGACGCAAAAGTTGTAACTTCACTGGTTACCACGGTAATGCCAGACAAACCCATAAATGAGCAAAAAAGGATGGTATTGTCCTGGTTACTACGGTAATGCCTAATTACCGAGGTAATGCTTTTATGACTGCGGTAATTCGTGATTTTCTATAAATACACAATGTTTCGTGAAAGACCCTAGATCTCAGTTTTCATGTGCCACGAGGGTATTGTCTCCAGAACCCTAACCAAGCTTTTCAAAACCATTTCCTCCTCATTCCATACAAGATTTATGGTGATTTAAGCTCATTCAAACCTTTCTCTACTCATTCTCAAACTTAAACTCGCAAAAAACAACATCAACAAGGGTTGATCTGAGTTGAAACACAGTATGAAGCTATTCGTGCAAAGGTAAATCATGAAACCCCACTTGTAATCTCAGCTTCTTAGCATTGTATGTCATTTTTTAACTGTAAACATGCTTTTCTTTGAAATATAAGTGATTTGAGGGTTGCAAGACCTCGCATTAGTAAGAAACAGAGAGGAAGGACGTAAAGCTCTAAGGTATAAAGATTTCCATTAGATTGGATTTGTGTTTTAAGCAAAATGTGTGTGTTGGAGTGTTAAACACATGGGAAAACCATGAACGGGACAATGCACACAAAAGCGTTGCATTTTCTAAAAATCCTGCAGTTACTGCGGTAACACACATGGAACACGCACAAACCCCACTGGTTATTGCGATAACTGACTGCAATAACGTGTTGAAAAACCAGTTTGTGCACTAGTTACCGCGGTAACACATGTTGTCGATTTTCCCGACTGTAATAATGTGTCCTACACTCAATTTTTTCATTTTGGACTTGTGTACACCGTGGGATACCTATGTAAGGGACATGAACCTATGATTCGAACACGCTATGTATGCTTTAGATTCACAAGACTTTGGTATTAAAAATCTTATCGATTGAAGATCTCAAGCATGCACGATGAGGAACAAAGGCGTAAGGGAAAGAAAAACTAAAGGTGTGTGTGATTACTATACTCTCTACTATTATTTGAAATTTTAAATACCAAACATGATGCTTATCTACTTTAAAATGAGTACTTAGAAGCATGCTAGGATTGTTCTTGTGTGACTATTGATTGGAATGATTGATTGAGTGCAAGGATTACCTAGTGATTGTTTTATATCTATGATGATCACGTGCCTAGATAACAAAAGGGATGTTAGCCATAGTTGAATGAAAAGATTGTTTTATGTATTTCTTTTACATGTGCTAGGAAGTAATATCTGTGATGAATGATTTTGATATATGATTTGAAGTGAAATGTGAAACTAAAGAAGATTAAATTAAGACCTTAAAACTACATGTACTGGGGAGATGACCAGCCTTTGGGTGTCATCGTGGGTGTCCCTACCCGAGTTGATTGCGATAGCTGATTGTGTTTTCGGTCGGAGAGTCATTGTGAGCCTCTCTCCTTAGATGTGGTCCCGAATGGTAAGCGGCCTTTGGGTGTTACCTCCGAATTTGCTCCCGGACCACAGGGGGGGCAACAAGAGTGAATCTCTTTCGGTCTGCGTTTCGACGGAATAACAAATGAAGTGTTTGAAATACCCTAATGTAATGGAAGTGTTTGCATGTTTTGCATTTTGGTCTGAATAATACTAGTGATGTTTTGTATGATTCACTAGGCTTTTGAACTCACCCCACTTTCTTTTTCAGGTGAGATTTGATACGGTGCAAATTGACCATCTCGAGGCGACTCCAATTATTTTGTTGAAACCTCTCTGGAGAGGTTGTTAAATGTTTTTTTATAAATAATATTTTTTTGTATTTAATTTGAACTTGATTTGTGCCCCTTTCTTTTGGACTAATCATTTTATACGTGATTAAATGTTTTAAGTTTATTTCAAAAATCTCAGGATTATTTAAATGTTTAATTCGAAGCTTTTCATTTTATCCATAATTTAATTATTTTGACAGATTTTTGTGCACATTAATTGTTTTAGACTTGAGCATTTAAAACCCATGTTTTTTTTTGAAATTTTATTAATCAATCTCTTTCACCTATGAACTCTCATTTCAAAGGATCTCTAGTTATTTGAATTAATTCTATCATTACTTGAAAAAGGAACTGGAAAGACATATTTGAAAGAAAGAAAGAGACAGAGGGCAGTTGAAATCAGTGGCGATTTGGTCCTCGGCGAACAACAACCAGCTCGTATGGCTTCTCCCTTTGAATCACATCTCAGTGCAAGGCCCCGACTTTTTGCGGCTTCTTAGGGTCTGGGCGGGGGCCAAGGTGTCACAGTCGCACTATCCATTATATATAAATCTTCTTCGTAGGTCTTATATTCAACTAAAAGTAGAAAAGTATTTATTTGTTCCTTCAAGCCTTTATCTTTCGAGCAATTGTTTCTTCAAAAGAATCTTTTTGATCTTCAAGATTTTTCAGGAAGAGTGGGATCGTGTTAATAATTTATTATAAAATAACAAAAAAAAATAGTAGAATAGAACAAAAAAAGAACTACAAAGAGTACAAAGAAGATGAGAATGATTTTATATTGCATATGAATGATCTTACAAGATTATAATAACCCTTATTTATAAGGTTGAAAATACATT
>JAJIYU010017189.1:0-11827 GCA_030144865.1 Tinospora cordifolia | reverse complement strand
TTGATTTTCCCTTTTTCTCATTTTTCTTCCACTTCCTAATAAATTTTTAATAAATCTTAAATTTCAAATTCCAATTTTTTTTTTCAAAAATTTGTAATCTTCTCCTAAAAATCACAATTATCATGTATTTCTACTAAATTTCTTATTTATTTGTAGAAAATTCATCAATAGTAAACATTCCTCTTTTGGACATAATTAACTTTATTTAGAAATTGTTTTACAACCATGTCCTACTTTTAATTGATTGTATTTCTATATATATAAACCCTTAAATTGAACTAGAACCACTATAATTATTTATTCTTACGGGGTGTGATTACTACTTGTTCGCTAGTTTTATGTGTAGTTTTTTTGTTTAACCTTTTTTATTCTTATGTGTTGCTCTTTTGTACTTTATTTTTATTTACAAATAGAATTTTGATGCAACACAAAATTATAGGAAGAGTTACAGAGGAGATATTCAGGAAGACAGAAAATTATAGGAAAAGGAGAGAACCCAAGAACTGAGAGAAGAGAAAATGAGAGAGAGAGAGAGAAAGAGAGCGAGAGAGAGAAAGAGACCAAGCAGATGTATAAATTTTCATAAAACTCATTCTTCAGTACATAGCCTTTTTAAGCAACCAAAAACAGAGGAAGGCAAAATAGAAAACAAACATGAAAGTAAATAAAAAGAAACTTATAACCGTCATCTAGTTGCTAACAACTTTTGTGGGCCTAACTTCGACATCATCTGCTTCTTCAACAGGTGCTTCTTCAATTGAAATTACTTGTCCCGGCTTGAAAATTCTTTGTCCTCAAGGAATTTAGGAAAATGCATCCTAACCTCATCAGCCCACTCCCATGTTTCATTTGCTGGTGATTTATCCTTCCAGTGAATGAGCCATTACACTGTTGCTAAATTCTGTCGCTTCACCATTATTCAATCCATGATAACTTGAGGTTGCAACAAGCGATATTGGACTGAAGGGAGCGTTGGATTAACTAACTTTGAAGAGTGGAATGCTTTGAGTTGAGAGACATGGACTACATCATGTATTTGAGCTCCTGGTGGCAGTTTGAGTTTATAAGCAACCTTCCCAATTTGACCAACAACTTCAAAAGGGCCATAATACTTGGGTTGTAGCTTTGTATTTTCCTTGTGCACGCTGATTTATTTATGTTGCTGCAATTTAAGCAAAACCAGATCACCAATGTGAAATTCCCTTTCAGATTTTTTCTTATCGTCCATTATCTTTATTCTTTGTTGAGCCATTTTAATCCTTTGCTTCAACAAATGATTCATTTCTTTCGTTTCCGTCAACATTTTATCCACAGACTCATTCTTTGAATCTCCAGCAAAGTAGGGAACAAGGATTGGAAGAGCATAACCGTACAAACCATCAAATTGAGACATCTTAATTGAGCTATGATAGGAAGTGTTTTACCAATATTTAGCAAGAAATAACCACAATTCCCAATGTTGAGGCTTGTCTCCTATCATGCACCTCAAATAAGTCTCTATGCATCAATTCACAACCTCAGTTTGACCATCCGTCTGAGGATGGTAAGCTGAGGAGAGTTGTAGTGACATGCCTTGCAACTGAAATAACTCGTGCCAGAAATTGCTAGTGGAAACAAGATCTCTGTCAAAGGTGATCGTGCTAGGGAGTCCATGAAGTTTATAAACAATATTTAAGAAGAGTTTCATAACCAACAAAGTAGTATAAGGATGAGGAAGAGATGCAAAGTGTGCATACTTAGTTAATTGATCGACTACTACCATAATGGTTGTCTTGCCTTGTGATTTAGGCAACCCTTCAATAAAATCCATGGTGACATTAGAAAATATCCCTTCTGGCATAGGTAAAGGTTGTAGTTTTCCTAGAGCTGGTACATTCTTAGGTTTAAATTGTTAGCAAGTGTTGCACTTCTGGATGTATTCCCGCACATCTCTCCTCAACCCTTTCCACCAAAAGATTGAAACCAACCTTTGAGTTGTCGCATAGACCCTTGAATGTCCTCCCAGTGAAGATGCATGAAAGAATTCCATCAATTCCTATCGTAAAGCTTTATCTTTGCCAATTACCAATCTACCTTTACGTCGTAGTTCCCCACTTTTCCATATAAACTTAGGAAATGCTTGCACATTCTATTCCCTTTGATGGATCATTTCCCTCAAACTCGGATCCTCTTCCCATGACTTCCTGACAACATCTAAAATTCCAAGGGCATCATTGTTTTGGAAATGGTATGACATTCCAATGAGGGATTTCTGGACAAGGCATCAACTGCAATGTTATGTTTTCCTTGCTTAAAAGTAATTTCATAATCAAACTGCATCAATTTGGCAACCCATGCTTGTTTATAAGGTGTATTTAAACGTTGCCCCAATAGATACTTCAGACTTTGATGATCTGTTTGAATAATGAAGTGTATGTTTACCAAATAAGCCTCCCATTTCTTTATGGCAAACAAACAAGAGCTGATGTTTTGGAGCCAATGCCTTGCTGATAAATGCCAATTGATGTCCCCCTTGCATAAACATATCTCCAATTCTATCTCCAGAAGCATTTGTCTCTATCACAAACGTTTCATTGAAGTTAGGCAATAACAATACCGAAGCTGTCACAAGGGCATGTTTGAGTCTTTCAAAAGACTCCTGGGCCTTTTGATGCCAAGTAAAAGCATCTTTTTTGAGCAATTCAGTAAGAGACCTTCCTATTTTTCCATAACCTGCCACAAACCTTCTATAATATCCTGTCAACCCCAAAAAACCTCTCAACTGCTTAATATTTTATGGAACAGGCCAATTCTTCACAACTGATATCTTCTGAAGATCAGTTTGCAATCCTGCCTTCATGATTAAATGCCCCAAATACTCAATTTGTTCACTCCCAAAACTACACTTCTTCTTCTTCTTTGCAAATAACTGATTTTTTTTCAAAGCCTCTTAAACCAGCTTTAAATGCATTAAGTGTTCTGCTTGCCTTCTACTATAAACTAATATATCATCAAAAAACACCAAAAAAAACCTTTGCAGTTGCATTTTAAAAATAGAATTCATAAGATGCTGAAAGGTGGATGGAACATTTGTCAATCCAAAGGCATCACAACAAACTCATAGTGCCCTTCATGCGTTCTGAATGCAGTTTTGTATACATCTTCAAGATTCATCCTTATCTGCTAGTAACCAGACCTGAGACCTATCTTTGAAAAGATAGTTGCACCACCTAGCTCTTCCAACAATTCCTCTATCACAAGAATTGGAAATTTGTTTTTAACGGTAGCTTGCCTGAGGGCCTTATAATCAATACACATCCTCTAGGTTCCATCCTTCTTCTTAACTAAAACCACCAGACTAGCAAATGGTTCTTACTAGGCCTTATGTGTAATATCATACATTAGTCCGACTTCAGGGAGATTCCTGGCTTAAATGTACATTCGAAGGTGTCTCATTGTGTCAAGCAGTTTTGGTAGACTTAGGTTTGATTGCCAAAAACAAATCTTACACTCAGCCAGTGGTGGTTAAGGTGAGGACAATATCGATACGTAGCTAACCCCGATTATTACAAATGGTATCAAAACCGCTCTGTGTGTACCGAAGGTGTGAATCTCAAGGACAAGATTGCTCCCAAGGGGGTGGATTGTAATATCTCGCGTTGGTCCAACTCTAGGGAGATTCTTGGGCTAAATGTGTATTCGAGGGTGTCTCGTTGTGCCAAGCGCTTTTGAAAGACCTAGGTTCATGTCTTACCAAGAACAAAACCCTACATCCAGTCAGTGGTGGTTAATGTGGGGACAAATCAGAGTCGGCCCCCAGGGAGGGCCTAAGGGGCGACGGCCCTGGGCCCCCGTCACCCTTGAGGCCCCTTATTTTCGGAGGCCCATATATATATATATATATATATATAATAATTATAAAAGATTTATTAATTAATTGAGTCTTTATTTTTGGGGCCCCCATTAACTATTTTGCCCTGGGCCTCCAATATTATTGGGCCGACACTGGGACAAATCGTCATGGTGGGCTTGGGTTGTTACATTATGACTCCCACTTCTAACATTTCCTTCACCATCTTCTCAGTTTCATCCTTCTAAAGCCTTGCATATCTATATGGCCTAACATTAATTGCAATTGTATCCCCATTTAACTCAATTTTGTGATCATAATTTCGATGAGGGAGTAATGTTACTCTTCCCTCAAAAACCTCTGCATATTCTGACAACAATTTTTGCAACTTAAGCCAATCATTACACGAAGAATCAGCAGAAACATTAATAGAAAAAATTTAGGTGAGGACAGTAATTGTTGTGAGGCTAATTTAGAAGGATTTGTCATCAGCTCCCTTAATTTCTGAACTGTAATCATGCTAAGCCTCTTCTCCTTTTTTCCTCTCAAGGTGACTGATTCTCTGTCTAACACAAATTTCATCTGAAGGTCTCTAAAATTCCACGTAATGTTCCCTAGGCCGGCTAACAATTGAATTCCTAATATAATATCATAGCAATTCAAAGGTAAGACATGTACCTTAGTTGAAAAGTAATGACCTTGCATCCTCCATGTGAATATCTCCACCATTGCTCCACAATCCATCTCATGGCCATTAGCCACCAACACTGAAACAGAATTAACATTCTGCAATGGGCACTTAAGCTTCTAAACTGTTTTACTACTGATGAAGTTATGTGTGCTGCCAGAATCAATTAAAATGTGTAGGCAATGATTTCCCACAATTCCTTCCACCACCATTGTTTGATCACCATCCTGCCCATTAAGAGCATGCACAGACATGTGTAAATGTTCTGCATCATCCTCAAAAACTTCTTCATCACCATCCTCACCATTGGTGTCAATATGCAATTGTAACATGAAAATCTATCATTTCTTACACTTATGTCTAAGCACAAATTTCTGATCACACTAGAAACATAACCCTTTGGCTCTCTTCTCATTCATTGTTTGGTTGTTCATAGCTCTCACATTTCTTTGTGGAGGTACATGTGGTCGTGGTGGTTTAGAGACCTTTGGTACATTTGGAATGGATAAAATTCTAGTAGACGAGTGAAAATTTGTAGTAGGTTCGTATTCCTTCTTGGAAGTGAAATCAATGAGGGTAATGTGTTTTCGAGTTTTGGGAAATAAAGAAGTGGGAATGGGTTGTTGAATTCCACGAATTGCATCTACTGTGAGTTCCTGCAATTTGGCTAGTGAGTTAGCTTCAGCAAGTGAGGAAGGTTTGAACATTCTCACTGACATTTACACCACAGGTAATAACCCTGAAATGAAGAAGCTAATGGCTTGGGATTCTTGAATCTCTGCTCATGGATATAGGATATCAAAATCATCAATATAATTCTGCAAACTGTACAACTATCTCAGGTTCCTTAGATCTGATATAGGGTCATCATAGATAGGAGCAACAAACCTGGGTCCCATGATTTGAATGTAAAGATCCCAATCCATATAGGTTGCTAATCCATTGATCTTAACATACCTTTGATGCCACTGGAATGTTCTTCCATTCAGTTGTGAAGCTGCCATTTTCACTTTCATGTGATATGGTGTTTCTTCCAATTCAAAGTAACACTCTGCCTTCATCACCCAACCCTTGAAATCCTCCCCATCAAACTTTGGAAACTTAAGCTTGTGGTTAGAACCATAGTTGGAAGGCACAGGGACCTTATCTGAAATTGCTCCTCCATGGACCTCCCCATGAGAAGAACTTGAAGGTCCTTCACCATTCTTAGGAACCACTACCTCTCTGAGTTGAGAATGTACTACACCAAGTGGTGTTTTGAGCTCATTGATGGAGTTCTCATGTTTCTTGTCATTCTCTTTGATCACTTCGACCAACTCCTTACGTAAGTGGTTAGATCTAGTGCCTTTAGCCATCAATTTGAGAATCAACTACTCTGATACCAAATGATACAACACAAAATTATAGGAAGAGTTACAGAGGAGATATTTAGGAAGACAAAAGAGAATTATAGGAAAAGAAAGAGAGAACCCAAGAACTGAGAGAAGAGATAATGAGGGAGAGACCAAGCAGATGTCTAAATTTTTATAAAACCCATTCTTCAATACGTAGCCTTTTTAAGCAACCAAAAATAGATGAGGATAAAACAGAAAAAACAAACACGAAAAGAAATAGAAATAAACTTATAACCGTCGTCAAGTTGCTAATAACTTTTGTGGGCCTAACTCTCATGTCAGCTGCTTCTTCAACAACTACTTCTTGAATTGAAATTGCACACATAACAAATTTTTTGGTTTTTATTAAAACTCTAAAAATTTGATTATTGGATGATAAAAAATTTCAAGTAATACAGGTTGAGGCATAGTATGTAGTATGCACATATATATATATATATATATGTCGTTAATATTTATTATGCATGATATGTTAGTCAAAATATATAGCATAACATTAATTGATTTGATTTATGATTTTTTTTTTTTGTTTCAAGAATTATGCGAACCACATGGTGGATTGTACAAACGAGATGATCAAGTCACTTTCTACTGTAATAAAAAGCGGCATCACTGAAGTTGAAATCAGTCAATATATGACTCAGATAACGGCTGAGATCATTTCTCGAACAGCTTTTGACAGTAGTTACGAGAAAGGAAAACAAATATTTGATATCCTCACACAATTGCAGCGTCTCAGTGCGCAAGCAAACCGAAAATTATACTTCCCTGGCAGTAGGTCAGTCCTTTTCCTTCATGATTATAACTTTTTTTTTGGTTATATAATAATAATTTGTAGTAATTAAATGATTTTTGTGCATAAATTAAATCATAATTATTGATTTAATTACATGTACAACGCACATTATCATTTGATTATATCAATTTATTCGCTGGCATCTAAGTGAATATTTTTTTTAAGAATTTTTTAACTTCATATAACCAAACCCGTTTATTTTTAATTAGGTTCTTTCCCAGCAAGTACAATAGAGAGATTAAATCAAAGAAAAAGGAGATGGAAAAGCTCTTAAAAGATATAATTCAGAGTCGGAAAGAATCTGTTGGTATATCCCAACAAAGTGATCTGTTGAGTCTATTACTTGATGAGATGGAGAAGAAAAGAGAAAAAGGGTTCAAATTCACCATTCAGATACTTATGGATGAATGCAAGACATTCTTTTTTGCTGGGCACGAGACTACTGCCACCCTTCTCACTTGGACTATTGTGCTCCTTGCTTCCAATCCCTCTTGCCAAGCTAAAGTTCGAGATGAGGTGCTTCAAGTTCTAAGCGAGCAAACCCCCTTGCCTGATCAACTTCACAAACTCACTTATGTAAGTATCATTAACAAGATCTTATATTACCCTTTACAAGAAATATATATATACGTAAGAATTACGTACAAACTGTTAGCCACAAATTTACCTATATTATATCGCTATAACCAAACAATCCAGTAGAAGAATTTATCAAGCTAGAAGTGAATATGCAAAGTTCTATAACTAATTCTCCTATTTCTTGTAGCTGAGGTTTCGAGTTGTTGCTTTGATTATAGTGTAAGGGTTAGGGTTCACTTACTACAAACACTTGCCTCTTTTATACTTGATATGATTTACTTTTTTTCAGCTGAACATGGTGATCAATGAATCCATGCGCTTGTATCCACCTGCATTTCCTTTCCCTCGAATGGTGTTCGAGGACATCAAACTGGGTGATCTCAACGTTCCAAAAGGTTTATCAATTTGGGTGCCGGCGCTTGCCATCAATCGTAATGAAGAGATATGGGGCAAAGATGCAAATGAGTTCAAGCCTGAAAGATTTGAAGCTCATACATCAGCCACCGGAAGACTCTTTATGCCCTTTGGATTGGGACCTCGCGTTTGTATTGGGCAAGCATTTGCTTTGAAAGAAGCTAAGATCATCTTAGCGATGTTCGTCTCCAAGTTTCATTTCACATTATCTGAGAACTATCGACATGCACCAGTTAATGTGCTCACTTTAAAACCCAAATATGGAGTCCAAATAAACTTGAAGCCCTTGACTCTGTGATGAATTTTTAGTCAATATTTTGTTCTTTTTTTTAATAAATGTCAGAAAATAATTATAACGGTGTAACATTTGAAATAATTTCTAAATTTACTACAACATAGATAAATAAATTAGACAATTTGCTACCGCACTGCAATGATACACCTTTATTCATTTATTTATTGTCTAATTTCTTCAATTTATGATTCGTTGACAGCTACCTCACTTACAGCATATCATTTCAACCTTTTTTTGGGGTTTGCATGTTACATGGGAGAGAGAAAAAATGTTATAAGTGTAAAGTACGTATTATGTAAATATTTTCATTGTCTTTGCAGTCCCATGAGTGACCGTGCATGGGTGATATATTTCAACAAGTTTACTTATTTTTTGTTATAAAATTAAATTTTATGACTAATATGTAATTACAATCTATAAAGTTCAATCAGCATCATTAAAATTAACCCGTTAAATGATATGCAATACAGTGCTTGTCATCTGTGCCTCATGCATGTTATGTAATGTAGATTACAAGGCTCATACGAAGACATGCATGTCTTCAAGCTTAACTTTGTTTTTATCCTTTGACTTGGTTGATTCTTAACATTCTTATATTCTTTATGAAAGCCATGATCAAACTTGTCTCTCTAAAACACTTAGCGCACTAGTGCGCTCGATAACACAACTGTTTGAAATCATTAAAACACATCTAGGATCATGTTGTACAGGTCCTACATTCATTCGACGGACACTAGGCCAACATGTACATGCCATAAGGCCAATCTTCTTCACAAAAAAACTGATTAATAGGGTAAAGAAAAGATTTATATCCAGCAATGGCACAAGTTTGTCTATATCCTGTACTGGTTCTAGTATTGCAACGTAAAATGATTATTACATTCTTTGACTTAGAAACGTTTTCCATGAATGTTCATCAAATCACTAAGTATATTCTTAGTGTTTCGAAATTTGTATTAGATTATGGTATTTCAAAATTTTGACTTATAGGCCCAGAAAATGAGGCACTCTTAATTCAAAGTCCTTAATATATATATATATATATATATATATATATATATATATTATTAGCAATGCTAGAGAAATTGAAGCACATATCAGTGGGTATAGGTCATGGCCACTTTAAATTTTTAGGTTTTATTAATTAACGTAATGTACTTTCCAATAAATATACAGATTTAATGTGGAAGCTATATATACAAATTGGTGTAGGGATTTCACGCTTTTTAGTATTTTCCATATATTATATGTGAAGAGGTTTGTTTAGTTTTTAATGTAATACTATCAAGTACTTTTCAGTACATATTTTGCAATGGTCTGACATCTACCACTTATTAGGGAATTCCTGTAGATTAAACCTTCAATGGTAGGATGCCTTAGTTATATCATCAACTTATTAAACTCTTATTCATTAGAGTATTTTTAATAGTTACAGTTTATTAGACTATAGTGTATGAGACTCATAATCACATAAACCTATTAATTATATTATTTATAATATTTTATTTATAATATATATATATATATATATATATATATATTTGTTATTGATATGCAATTAATTAGTTAACATAGAAGTATAAAGGGATATGCAATAATTAATATTAGACATATAGAATTATTGGGTAAATATACGCTTCTTTATTTTAATAAGAAAATAATATTTTTAATATGATAATAATATAGAAAGGTATGTATATAAAGTGTTAATTAGATGCACTCATAAAAATAATATTTCATTTAGTATGATAGTAATATACATAGAGAAGTATATGTGTAAAGGAAATGTATTCATGAATGAAATATCTCATTTGGTGAGATGTTAGGGAAATGATAGTCCCATATTGGAAAAATAGAAACACTATTTAGAAGAGGGCCCAATAGAAACCCCCCTACTCCACCCATTTCATTCATCTCAAAGACAAGAGTTGAAAATTCATCTTGTTCTCTCTCTTTGCTTCCTTCTTGGCAACCTTAGTTCTAATTCTTCTTTGCTTGAGCTATTCTAAATAGTTCGCGAAGTAGTAGCAATGAAATACTATAAAGAATTTAGGAAGCGATCTTGAGGTGAGTTTCTTTCCTTTCTTTTAATTTATTATTTTGACTTAGATAATGCTTGCTTGTTTGGTTAGCTTGATTTTTTTTGTTTTTATTCTTGTTTTTTGCATTTATGTCATTCAATTATCATGTTGCATGACCAAGAGAATATGCTCTGTAGTTGTGTCTTGTATGATCTTCTACATAAAAAATCAAAAGTCATTTTTCCTGTTTGAAAGAGTATGCTCTGTAGTTGCGTCTCGTACAATCTTCTACATCAGAAATCGAAAATTTGTGCTTCTGTTGATTTATCGTATTATACTGTTGGTATGTTTAATTACTATTGAAATATTTATTTACTACGCTCTTGCACACAAAAATCAGATTAAATGAGATTTCAACCACATACCGGTACGAGGGACTTTCTGTGTTCTATATAGAATTAGAACTGGCTGTCAATACTGACACCAGAATGGAACGGCTTTCAAGAATGATCCCACTAGAGATGGGTTTGAGTTTCAGAATTGATCTCTCTCCCTAGATTTGGAGCACAGAGGTTATTCCCGTTTGGTTTAAATTATGACTGAAATAACACATTGGTTGGATCGAATTAATCTCTGAAAATGTTTGATATGCTTGCATTGTCTGGTTGAAATAATGGATTAAATAGATGGAATGATTCACTTGGCTTTTTAGCTTACCCCCCTATTTTTCACATCACAGGGAATTAATCAACTTGCGAGGGGATTTATCTATTGAAGGTTTTATTTATTTCAATGTAGGATGCATCGGCCCAAGCTAAATCATGTATTTTAGCTTTGAATTTATTTTTCGCTGTAATGGATAATTGTACTCAAAATTTTCGAATGAGTAAATGAAGAATTTTATTTACCATAATGTCATTTTGTACATAGACTAATGTACACAGGAACTCGAATGGATTTGGGTTCAAGAAGAAGAAAATGTAGCACGGGCCCGTCTCCTGGACATCCCAAGATTTTTGATCAAAGAGAGTTGAACCGTCAGATGACGTGGAAGATGGAACTTGGGAGGCGGGGTGTTACATATAAATATTTAAATTTATATAATTTTTTTACAATTATTTATTTTTAAAATATCACTTTTTATTTTAAAAAGTTATTTTAAAAATATTATCAAAACTTATAAAAATTATTATTTATTTAAAAGTTATACATATATATTATTTAAAATTAATATTTTTAATTTTTAATTTTAAAATAATTTATTCTCAATTTTTTAAAAGAAACATTTATTATTAATTTTAAATATTTATATTTTATTATTTAAAAATAATATTTATATATTGTTCTAAAAATATTTTAAAATTTTTATTTAAAATATTTAATGGGGGCTGCGCCCCCATTACCTATTTTAGTTAAAAGAAAAAAAATGAGGGACTGTGTAGTCCTCAATTTAAACGGGGCCTATGTCGTAAAATTAAAAAAAAAAAAATTTTAAAGAGATTGAGTCTCAAACACTCAATCTCATTGAGCAGTTGATGGTAGAGTTGCAATAGGGCATCTAATCACCAGTTTAAACTGGAGTTGGGTTTACTCTTAGGGCATCAACAATGCAGGGATATTGAACGCCTAGCTGGCGCTCAATATCATTCTTAAGCGTCCAATGCCCATTATACTCACCAAGCGCTCAGTGCATACCGAGAGCGTTTGGTGAGTAATTTTTTTTTTTAATAATGCGCCCAGAAATTCTGGGCGTTATAGGCTGCAGCGCCATATATATATATATATATATATATATATATATATATATATAT
>JAJIYU010017188.1:0-11788 GCA_030144865.1 Tinospora cordifolia | reverse complement strand
ATTAAAGAAATGATTTATACCTCGTGTATAGAGGTAGAAAGATAGACTGACGACATCTGTCGCACGCCCGGGGCCTCGGCGGACCACGCGCCGAGCTTGGAGCCGCGCGACCCCCGACGACGGGGCCTCAGATTGACAGACACGACGTCCGGTCCGGGGGTCAGGGTGTGACAATATATATATATATTTTTGCCACAAAACGACGAAAATGAACAATAGTGAATAGCTTGTTACTGTAGCTACAATGCCTTTTATTGTATCTATAGTAATTGCCAAAAGTTATTTTGTCTGTTGACAAAATAGTACCTACTATAGTACATCACGTACTTGTGATCGTTTTAAATAGTAAATTTTTTTACTCGAATTTTGGGTATTACAATCCACGTTTTGTTTTTATTTGTGGTTGATTGTGATCGTTCATCAAGTACTTCTTTTATACGAAAGGCACATTCGGATTAAAACCCTAAATCATGAGAATTTGGGATTTATTATTTTTGAAATCCTTTTGTTATAGGGTTTTGTTTCAAAGATTGCAGAAGGAAGAAAAAGAAGAAGATGATGATGATGATGATGATGATGATGATGATATAACAACGATGACAACGAAGAAAGAATCGATTTGGGTGATGATTTGAGCGAGTCCAAGGCATTGGTGGCGATGGCAGAAGCTACACACTGCGACAGCAGTAACTGTTATAGTGAAATGGAGACGAAGAGAAAGAAGGAGAAGTTGCGATAAGTGATGCATCGTCTGTATACCAATTTTATATACACGTAATTAAGTTGCGACAGCAGTAACTGTTATGACATACACGTAATTAAGTAAGAAACACGCAAATAATTATGTTATTAAGTTTAAATTTCAGACATTTTCTATAATTTCCTCAAACATATATTGTGTTGCTACTGGGCCTTCCCTTTTGTGGCCCAGCAACATATATTTGGGCCTGTATGTATACATTCATTGCATATCTTGCCCATAACTCTATATATACATGCGAGAACTAATTGCATAATGTTCAATTAAGCCCACTATGAGTCTTAATTTTTTTTAATTTATTTATTTATAAAAAAAAATGGGACACACATATTAATAGCATTATATTGGATTAAACCAACTATGGGCTCTAATTTTTTTCATTGAAAAAAAGGGTGTATTATTTGTCATTTTTCTTTCCTTTGAAATTTATTCTAATTATTTTTCTTGTTAAAACTTCTGAAAATTGTCCAAACTTTAGAAATTAAATATTTTGGTTTTATTATGTAAAATTGGTGAATTTAATTTCAAATTTGGTATAATCAAATAATATTTGATAGTTAGTTAATTGAAGCAACATGTTGCCGAAGCAACCTATCTTGTGGAAATTAATCAAACTTAAAATATTAAAAAAAAAAAAAAAAAACTTGTGCACATATAATTCATGCGAATTTTGACCGACCCAAAGGATGGTCAATATTTGGCCAAAATCATGTATGTACTTATGGTAATAGACATGTGATGATTATTTGGTGTACCATATGAGTAATGAATCAGTCCAAAGAAAGATTTATTGTTCAACATGTTTTATTATCAACAACTGAGTACCACACCAAGAGTACTACTTACAAGTTAATATTTCTATCCAAAGACTAAATATTGATGTTGTGCTAGGTATCTTGTGATGGGCCCTATCATTATTTGTATAATATGGTGCTAATGTGAGTTATTTTATTTTATTTCATTTATGTTCTCTATTCAGTTAATAGTTCTGCTTCAAATATCTCTGTGAGCATAAATTCTATTCTAATGCTTAGTGGCACCAACTTCAAACCATGGCAAGAGAATGTGTTGATTGTTCTAGGAGTCAAAGACCTAGACATTGCGCTAAGGATTAATTAACTAGCTCCTCTGACTGATAAGAGTACCTCTGATGAAAAGAAGGAAATTGAAAAATGGGAGTGATCAAATCGCATAAGTCTAATGGTCATAAAGCGTAGTATTCCAGAAGCTTTTTGGGGCACTATGTCTGATACAGTTACTACGGCTAAGGGTTTCCTTGCAAAGCTTAAGAAGAGGTTTGCCAAAAATGAAAAGGCTGAAACATGTACACTTTTGGCAAGCCTCATCTCAATGAGGTATAAAAGCAAAGGAAACATTATGGCATACATCACGAAAATGTCTCATCTTGCTTCAAAGCTTAAGGCACTCAAGTTGAAATTATCTAAGGACTTGTTAGTGCATTTAGTTTTGATAGCTCTTCCAACATAGTTTAATTAATTTAAAGTAAGTTACAATTGTCAAAAGGACTCTTGGTCTATTGATTAACTCGCCTCACACTATGTCTAGGAAGAGGAAAGGTTGAAGCTTCATAAGATAGAAAGTGTTGGAAAGGTTGATGCTTGATAAGACAGAAAGTGCTCACTTAGCTACTACTGCAAAGGGCGAAAAGAATGTCAAAAGAAAAAAAACTAAGGATGTTGCGCATGCAACATGACTAAAGAAACAACAAAAGGAAAGTAGTTGCTTCTACTGTGGAACTATAAGGTATGTAAAGAAGAACTATACCAAAGATCACGCTTGGCATGTAAAGAAAGGTATGCTTCTTAATTTTGTTTGTTCTAAGGTTAATTTAACTTCATTATCTACATGGTGGTTGGATTCTTATGCAACAACTCACATCAATGTGTTTATGCAGGGCTGCCTAAATTGTCCAAAACCCAGTGATGGTTAAAAATACATTTATATCAATGTAACACCTCAACCCCCAAGACTTTCAATTTAGAGTTTACCACAAGGCGGACCAGGCTAGTGTTACTTTACAAGTACATAACTTGACTTTTTATTTCAATTATTTCATGCCTTAATTGTATTTAAGAGTACATAACTTAAATTTAGGAATTTAATAAGGCAATAACACAAGAAATAGATGAAATTCATAAACTCAATTAATTGAATAAAATTAAATACATAATTCGATCTTAAAGAAAAACTATTACAACAAAAAATTCAAAACTTAGGCAACATATCCTTACACATAAATTAAAAACTTTATAAATAAATAAAAACTAATTAATATTCATGGTCTTCATGTAATTCAATTACCTAAAACATAGAAGGAAGGGGTGTGCACATAGCCCAGTGGATCTTTCTAAACATTTAAATCATTATTTCATTTCAAACAAATCAAGCATATCAAAAACTTTTGTACATTAGGCGATTCAAACAAATTTCTTGTTTGGTTGACATTAAGACCGAAAGAGTTTAGTCCCTCTGTTTCACATCGTTAGGAGAAAAAAAATCACTCTTGGAAACTCAAACTCCAATATTTATGAAGTGGGATTACTCTTGGAAACCCCATTCAAACTCATCAATAGTAAGCCGACAAGCTAGATTGGGGTAGAACATATATGATGACACTGTGTCGCCTATCATCGCGCCGATACGTGGTTATAATCATTATTAATCTATTCTTAGTTATAAAACACACAATATCAGATTAAACCATCAATATAATATGCACATAACATGAATCATTAAACATTCATTCATGGCACAATTCATACATATCATACATTATTATTCTTAATTTCTAAACATGCATAACAGGTATATTTATGGTACATCAAATAAATAAAGCATGCATATTAAAACGTATATTTAAACAATCAACTTCAAAACATCATCAAACATGCAAGACTAATTCAAATTAAAATAAAGAAGTAAAAGTTAGAAATCACTTCCACCTTTGTTAAACAAATCAGTTGAAAAATATCTGGTAGCACTTCGTTACTTCAACTCTAACTGTTACAGAATTTCTACAGTAATCCGTTACTTCTACCTCAATTGTTGTTTAGAACAACCCCAAAGAGAAAAATAATGCCAAGAGGGAGGTAAAAGGGGAGAGAGAGCAAGAAGGATATATCAGTTCTTGCTGGGATGAAAGGATTATAAGCACATGGACCCTATATATAGAGTTTGAGAGAGCAAAAATTGGTAATTTTGGGTGGTAAGTCCAAATGCAACTTTTCAATTTTCTCTTGTATATAAATTAGCAAAATCAAATATTTAGAGTTTATTTTATTTTATTATTATTTTTTACATTTTTTACATTTTATATTTTTTTGACATTCCATAATCGTTTGTTGGAAATCTGTTGAGATTCATTTTTTGTTATAATTTATACGCAAATACATGCAATTCACTATATATTTTGAGGCAATTTACTTAAGTCTCAATACTTCTATATATATGTACATATATAAATAATGTTTGATTTTTTTTTTTGTTTTCTTTTCGGGCAATGTGTCACCAAATTTTTATTTCATTTTATTTTTATTATTTTCTCTTCTTTTTGTTCAGTGTGCCACTTTTTTTAATTTTTTTTCTGAAAGCAATCTATATATATAGGGCGGTGTGCCAATATTTTGTTTTGTTTTTTTTTTCTTGCTCACTATCTTTTACTAATATAAATCATATCTATACACATATTTAATTGTTAATTTTTGCAATCCATATATTACCATTTTTCTTTCAACCTATATGTATGTAATATAAACTTGCTAATACTTCTATATTTTTATTTTGAGATTTCTTTTATTTTAAGTATTTGAATTTTATTATTTATATTATCCGAATTTTCTGAATTTTTTCAATCTTTAATTTATATTTCTATTCTATTTCAATTGTACAATTAAATTGTAAATTCTCTATGTTTTCTTTTCATATTTTTGTGTGATGTATTAAATCCAAATCAATTAGCCAATTAGATAATTTACTTAAATAACTTATTAATAATATTTTTCACTTTTACTTTTGTAACCCATAAATATATAACTTGAAATTAGGATTTATTAAATAATGTGACTAATCAATTACGCCTAAGTTTTCACATAATATAGTTTAATATATAAATTACACGTACTAATTAAATAAACTTACTAATTTTCTTACACTCAATAATATAGTTTAATTTATTAAATAAATTTACTGATTATTTAATGTACTAAATAATCCTACTAATCTTTCTTTAATAAATTTAATAAAGCTTATATAATAAACCTTAGAATAAGATTTCTTATTTTCATCTTATATTTTTACACTATTATTTTTATTTTATTTTATTTTATTTTCAATTAGGCTACAAATTAAAATTATGCCCAAACTTTATATTAAATATTTTACTAATATAAATTTACTAATCAGAACCTAATTAAATATCTTGCTAATATTTAATAAACTAAAATATAATTTTAATTTATTAAATAAATTGACTAGTCTTGCAAAATTAGAAATAATGTTTTACCATTATTTCTAATTTATATTGTCATTTGGTATAAGCTTGGTACAAGTTTGGTATAATTCGTTTGAGTCACACAAAATAGCTTCAAAACCACCCCTGCGATTCACACAACTTATATATTGTGCCATGCTCCAAATGCATACCATATTAGCCCCTCTTTACAATGCATATTTACATTTTGTGCCATTAAAATTTTTCAATCATGTACATTGTTGTGGCATATAATTACATGTTTGTCATCCAAATCAAGCTCTTCTATTCTCATTTTCCCACATTATATGTATATTGTTTCACTAAATGTCAGTATATATATTACTTTGTTTCTATTTTCTTATTTTTTTTAAGAAATGAAAGTAATTCCTTAAATTTTTACTTTTTATTTTTATTTTATTTTGTATATTTTTTAGAGACCTACTTAAATGTCATTTTTTATAATTAACTCTACTTATTTGACATGTTTATCTAAATATCAAATAAAGACTTTATTTGTCTATTTTATTTTATACCTATTGTTATTTTTCTTGCCAACTTTCTATTTCTTGTGTGACTATGTGAATTAGCCAATTTTCTTGAAATTAATATATAATAAGGTTTCTTATTTTTATTTCTCGTATATATTTCTATACCTCAATATCTCATATATTTCATATTATTTTTTATTTCTGGATAACTTTTCCATATCGAAATATGTACGACTTTTGCACTAAAATTCTTATATTATTATATTTCTATAACATATTATTTTTCGTTTGCCAACCCATAATTTGTATCCAAAAACTTCTTAAAATCTTCGAAATTAATTCACTTAACTTATTTTATTTAATTTCGTTAAGCTTATTTATTTTTAATTATTTGACAAAATTCTGGAGTATAACAATTTACCCTCCTTAAAATAATTTCGTCCTCGAAATTTTATGCACATTTACTTATGCATCATTTTGTCAGGTATTTCTATTAAATAGTTTGGCTTTGACTAAGTTGGTACGCCCAAGGGCTTTGAGTCGTCCTGTAGCTTTCTTAAGGTAGCTTTCGAAAAGAACTTGTCATAGAAGATCTCCTTGAAATCTTCCCAGTTTATCCTTTCAACATCGGTATTCGTTTCATCAAATGTTCGTACTATCATGACTCTTGATTTAGTTTTTAGGTTCTCGATTTGTTCAGTGGCCTAAAGGTTTTTCTTCTAGGTTCTTTTCATGTGTAGGTACAGGATTTGGTCTCAAAGCAAATAAGCAATAAAGCGTGCATATCACACAATCATACAATCAAGCTAGCACAACAAGGTCTCAAGCTTCCACCTAGGTTTTCAGGTTCAAGTATTTCATACTACTCTACCCTTTCAACTTAGGCTTTCACCCAGAATAGAGTCGCACCCAAACAATTTCGCAAATTGCTCGACAACTAAGGTTCCTGAGCCCACTATACTCACCGTCCCATACCAACGAGCATAGAGAAACTCGTTCTACCAGAGTTACCGATCATTCACCACACATGGTCCATCATTCTCCAAGTCCAGGCTTCCTCCATAACCTTGAATTTCTATGCATCCCATACTACATAGAAATCGAAAGATATAGAAGCTTCCGGTCTCGTGTCCTAATCAAACAATTTTCTTTTTTTACACAATTTTTCGTCTCTAGCCTATGCCCTAAAGATTTATGTTTTTCATCCACTGTGCCACCTATGGCTACACCACATTTCTACCTAGGGTCTTACCACTGGACCTTGGGCTCAATCCGGTTGACTCACAACCTCTGTCTAGTCAAGATACCACATTTGGCATCTTTTTTGACTTTTATTATTTCTTGCCCTAATTTTCCACATTCTAATTATAAAAAGTAAGGGTGTTCTTCAACTCCAACTACTCATATAAGCTGGTGGGACAACCTCCAAATTGAGCGGCGAGACTGAAGTCTGCTTAGCAATCGTGTTTTCTAGGGCAGAATAACCCACCTCCCTTTTACTGTCTAACTGTACTTGAGACAAGGCTTACCCACTATCAGCTCAACTTGTAGTCTTTGTATCCAAACAAAACATTCCAAAAATATCTTTCCTTTTTGAAAACACTTTCTAAAACATTTTTCAATTTTCAAAAATCAAAGGTAGGGCACTAAAATTTTAATTCAATTCAATTTGAAGCCTTAATTTGGGTTTCTAATTTTTGTCAAGCAATTAATGTTTCACTTTCTATTTCTAGCCTAATCAAGACATGTTTAAGCTTAACTTTCTATTTTTAGCCCAAGACACCTAAAGAATAGGCTCTAATACCACACGTGTAATACCTCAACCCCGAGACTTTCTATTTGGACTTTACCAAAAGTCGATCCCAACCAAAGAACATCAACAATGGATAATGGGGTTGAAGCTCCATCTCAAGCTGTTGGCACAATATGCCTTGTATTAAATTGTGGTTTTTCTCTTCTTTTGGATGATGTACTTTTTGTTCCATCTATGTCTAGCGTCATTTTTGTGTCAAGACTTGATAAAAAAAAAAAAAGCTTTGAGTTTCACTTTTGCAATAGTACACTTTCTATATTGAATGACTTTAAATCTATTGGTTCTAGATCTTTAGTTGATAATCTTTATATGCTAAACCTTGATACCTCATTTTCTCAGTCTCTTTTATCATTTAATGTGAGTACCAAACATAATGCTATTAATGTTCATTCTTCCATGTTGTGGCATAAACATCTTGGCCATACATCTAGAGCAAGACTAGAAATGTTGGTCAGAGAAGGAGTCTTGAATACATTAGATTTTTCATACTTTGGTTTCTACACTAATTGTGCTAAAGGTAAAATGACCAAGTCCATAGTTAAGGGTGCTACTAGGAGTAATAAGCTTTTAACTATTGCACATATTGACATTTGTGGCCCATTTCATGTTGCTACCATTGCAGGTAACAAGTACCACATAACAGTTATTGATGATTATTCTTGCTATGGTTATGTATATTTGATTAGCGACAAACCACGGGCTTTGGATGCATTTAAACTACGTAAAATAGAATTTGAGTGACAACTTGTAACACCCCACCTCCACCTGCCCAAATTGTCATGGCATGTTTGCATCACGTGCTTACTTGTTGGACATTTTTTCCTCTTTTTGTGGGTCGTTTGGGAGGCGAGCGATGTCACATTATTCTTTTTCTTTTAGTCTCAACTCTATGAGACAAACACTTAAATGGATTTCATATAGCACATGTAAAATCATTTGATAAAATATATTTATATCATTAATTGAATTGAATATTCATGAAGTACAAGGACCTTTGAACTTTATTACATCGAACTAAACATAAAATAGAAATTAGGGCTAACATGCTTGACTTAAACATTTAATGAACAGAAATTAACTAACTACGCAAGATTCCTTCAAAATTCTTTGAAAGTTTAGAAAAAGAAGGGTGAGCTTATGTGCCCAATAGATCATTCTAAATATTTAACTCATTATTTTAAATCAAATAGAACATGCATAACAAACACTTCAAAAGATTACATGATTCAAATAGTTATTTTATTTCAGTTGACATTAAAGGCCTAAGAAAAATACGCCCCAGTATTCTAACCCTAGGGAAAGAGGTCCATTACGGACACTCAAACTCATCCTAATAAAGGTAGGGTCAAATCTGAACCCTTTATTTGCCG
Source organism: Tinospora cordifolia (assembly GCA_030144865.1). Classification (NCBI taxonomy): domain Eukaryota; kingdom Viridiplantae; phylum Streptophyta; class Magnoliopsida; order Ranunculales; family Menispermaceae; genus Tinospora; species Tinospora cordifolia. Next base: position 2,865 of record JAJIYU010017188.1, on the reverse strand, counting down.
GACAACTTTAGATTGGAATATTCATAATGAAAATTCATCATCATGCTGGTACATGGTTATAATCTTTATTAATCTTTTAATTTAATGTAAAGCACAACAAGCAAATATAAACATTAATAAGTAATGAAAGCATAGCAACATCACAATATGGAACATAATATCATAGACCATGCATAATTATTTATGCAAACCTAATCATGCATATTTTATATGGCATATTTAATCATATAAATTTAAAGCATACTAGTAACAACCATTTATTCATGGAAAGCATGTCATAGCATAAATCATATCATCATAATCATGCATCATTAGCATATAACCCTAAGCATGCATTTCTAGGCATGACATATATATAATCCTGGCATATTTCTAAGCTAGTCAAACAACCATCGACATAATACTTGAATCAAAATAATAAGAAAAAAATTCAGAAATCACTTCCGCCTTCTATCGCTAATCCTGTTGATCTTTGTATTCTGAGCCTTCTAAAGCCTTCAACCTTCTTTCTTCACTCAAAGAGAGAGCAATAAGATTTTTTTCTCTTGAGCTAGAAAAGAACTAAGAAGAAGAAAAAAATGAGGATACTCTCTTTCTCTTGAGAATGATGAAGAGAGAATGGGATGGTTTGAGGAGAAGGAAATGGTGTTATTTATAGGCATCATTAACCAATCACCCCATTCTACTACTCATATTTTAATATTTATTTCACCAATTCATTCCACTAATTATATTTTAATATATATCTCTACCACTTCATTCTACTACTTATATTTTGATATATATTCCACCTCCCAATTCCACTATTTTTATTTTATATATTTTTGTTTTGTGGAATTACTTATGGGATAACTAGGATAGTGGTAAATTTTTTTTTTACTTTTTTTGTGATTTTACTATTTTACCCTTAAGAAGCAAGATTACCGTTCTATCTTTGAGTATTTTCACAATTTAATGAACTCATTATATATTCTGAATATTCAAGATAATATTTCTCAGGGTTTTACACAACTTGACAAGAAAATTAAGGTTGTACAATCTAATCGTAATAGTGAATACTACGATAGGTATGATCAAACAGGTTGAAATCCAGGGCCATTTGCTAAGTATCTGCAAGAGTGTGGTATAGTAGCCCAGTATACTATATCAAGTACACCTAAGCAAAATGGGATTGCTAAAAGAAGAAACTGCACTCTTATGGATAAGGTTAGGTCTATATTGAATCATTCTAACTTGCATAAATTCTTGTGGAGTGAAGCCCTAAAAACTGTTGCATATATTCTTGATAGAGTGCCTTCAAAGGCAATTACCAAAACACCTATTAAGTTATGGACAAGCACAAAACTTAGTCTTAATCACTTACATGATTGGGGTTGTGCAGCAGAAACTGGATTATATAACCCATATGAAAGAAAACTTGATCCCGTAATAGGCACTTGCCCATTTGTTGGTTATATAGAATGATCTAAAGGTTATAGATTTTATTGCCCCTCTGATGGTACCAAATTAATTGAGACTTTGAATGCTAGGTTCATTGAGGACAATACCTATAATGTAGGTAAGAAGCCAAGACACATGGTTTTTGAGTAGTACCATTCATTGGATTCATTTCCTCAACATAAAATTCTTTGTCCAATTTTTACCATGCCAAAGATTGATGAAAGTTATTAAGAGTCTGATCAGCATATACCTCATATGGAAACTACAATTAATGATATCCTAATATGACCAATAACTAATATGTCATTAAGGAGATCAAAGAGATAATGGAGACATGTCATACCAGATGACTATATAGTCTATCTACACGAATGTGATTTTAACATAGGTGAATAAAATGAACCAAAAACATTTTTTGAAGCCAAGAATTGTATTCATGCTCCTAAATGGTATGATGCAATGAAAGTTAAGTTGAATTCTATGTATAAAAATGATGTTTGGGATCTAGTTGACTTACCTAATGGAGTTAAGCCCATTGGTTGTAAATGGGTATTCAAAACTAAAAGAAACTCTAAAGGTAAAGTTGAAAGATACAAGGCTAGACTAGTTGCTAAGAGTTTTGCTCAACAAAACGACATTGACTATAAAGAAACATTTTCTTTTGTATCCAAGAAAGACTTCTTTAGGATAATAATAACATTAGTAGCTTATTTTGATCCAGAATTACATCAAATGGATATTACTATTGCATTTCTAAATGGTTCTTTGTTTGAAGATGTTTATATAGTTCAACTAGAAGGTTTTCAAACTAAAGGCAAGAAACATTGAGTTTGCAAACTCAAGAAGTGCATATGTGGATTAAAACAAGTTTCTAGCAATGATGCTTAAAATTTGATGAGATAATATGATCTTTTGGTTTTGAAGAAAATTAAATTGATGAGTAGGAGAAAATTTATTTTCTTAGTTTTGTATGTTGATAATATATTACTAGCTACTAGTGATCTAGTTACGTTGCATGAGAATAAAGAATTTTTATGTCAAAATCTTGAGATAAAGGATCTTGGTGAGGCTTCTTTTTTCCTCGACATAGAGATTCATTGAGATAGATCTCATAGACTTACTGGATTTTCACAAAGAACCTATATTGATATAATTCTTAAAAGCTTCAACGTGCAAAACTGTAAAAGTGGAAATGTTTCTATTGTTAAAGAAGATAAATTTGGTTAATTTCAGTGTTTGAGAACAATCCAAAAACGAGAACAAATGAAAGACATTTCATATGTTTATGTTGTTGGAAGTCATATGTATGCTCAAGTGATAATGCTCATTTTGACACTAAATTTATTATCTTATAATTGAGCATTATCATATTTTAAGGCTCATTATTTAGTAATTAACTATAAAATATATTTAACTTCTTTTTAT